>WHYT01017347.1:191300-216648 GCA_009806455.1 Tetrax tetrax
TTTTTTTTTTTTTTTTTCTTTTTTTTTTTTTTTTAAGGTAGCAGTTACTTTCTGCTGACGGCATTATGTAGAGTTTCTCCCATCAAAGCCACAATGCCACTCTAGCTACAAGCCTGAGACACCTACGCTTCCAGTCAGACTACAGCAGCCAGTCTTTTAGGGTCTGACTTCTTGGAGAATGGCTGGGGAGGAAGTCAGACAGACTTGAGAAATACTTTTTATCTACATTCCAGCCCTCAGGCTAGTCTGCTTTAACATAGAAGCTTTTTTAATATACTAATATCTGTTGCGAAAGGCAAATACTGAAGAGTGCCAACTTTTTGAAAAGTTTTCACGTTTTTTTATTTTATTAAGAGGATTGTTGATTTAAAGATACTTAAGGTGCTAGAGAATTCTGCTAGCATAAATAGTAGAGTCTTCATTACTAGTGACCGGTGAGATAAACCTCCGCTGTATATATTTAGGTAGAATTGATGCTATTGCAACAGGAGGCAGATTGCAGGAGCTCTCTAGGTTTCTTCCAGGTGTTTTTCTGCTTCTCTCATCAAAAATCTGCTGCAACTCATCACATCATACACTTTCCTCACTAGCTCAGAAGATTGCTAGAAATGTATTTATTTCTTCCTCAAATTGTTTTTACCATGCAGTAGCAGGCTTGATGATTATAGAGCATATATGTTCTGGAAGGCAAGTTTGATTAGTTTCTGAAATGATGCCCCCTTCATAGCTACTTTATTTCTGATGCTACGTGAAGAAAGATTCCATCCTTGTTGCCCACCAAAGACTGCCAGCAGTCCATAGGGCATTGCTTTAACACCCTGATATGTAAACTGAAGCAGGAAAAGGTAAGATTTTTATTAGCAAGTGTGGTTTTTTTCTGGAAAAGAGCTTGCTCAGACTCCTGTCATTTGCTAGAGAGAAGTGAAGAGGGAATTCATGTACAGTGACTAGTTCCACCATTTCTGGAATAAAGGTTTGCAAACCCTCATGAATTTTGCATTTCAGTAGGTTACTTAGAATTTTATGGGAGGGAAAACAACTGTTTGAGTTCGGTGAGTAGGAAAAGACCCTGCAGAGGAAGATGACTGGATGGTAGCCTTTGTGTACTTATTGATTCTTCCTCTGTTTCCCTGCCTAACTTGTTTTGTTTTGGGAGGTTGGGCATTGATTTCTTTGTTTGCTTATTTAATGTGGAGCTCATTTTGGCAGGAACCTGAAAAGATTGAGTTGAAAAACTGCCCAAAGTAGTCTAAGAGTGTGTGGAATGGGTCTTGCTTGCAATTAAATATACGCAGTAGTAAGATCGAGACACTGGACCTGAATCCTTTATGATCCTTGTCTGTTACTTAGTATGAAATCTTAGTTAAGGTCCCCTTTGTCACCATCAAGCCTTTAAAGAATTGCTTAGTCACATCTGAGGCCTTAACCATTTCTAATGACCAAACTCACTAAATGTTTATGTTCATGAAGTGATTTTTTTATTATAGGACCTGTTATTATAGGAAAAACACTGTGCTTGGGTCTCATCATAGATATTCATTAATTGAATCTTAAGGGTGAAGATATTGGGAGAGTGATGGTTAATGAAGGAGAGAATTATTATTAGCCTAGCATGTTAATTGGGCTATATGGGGTATCAGACATGGGGCTTCACAGAGTTTCCTCCTATGCAAATCTGAGTGCTGTACACCTCGTTTTAAACGTGATTTTTCCCTATTTCCATCCATTCATCAGTAATAGATAGGAGGTAAGAATTTCACTGGACGGAAACATTTTGTGACACGGTGTCAAACACATGTGCGTGAGATCTGTGAGGGTGTTACATTCCTCCTCCTGTTCAAGTAGATGATTTTTGCAGCCCAGAATTAGTAATTTAGCAGAGAAAATTGCTCTTTTGTGTGATTTTTGCTCCATATACTTATGTGAGTAAAATCAAAGAATGAGAAAGAAGGGGCTAAAAATTTAAACTACATCCCATTTGCTCAGAGATGGAGTTAGAATGAGAGGGAGGACGGGGGGGGAAGTAAACCCTTAAGTTCATATTTTAAGTTATACCTTCTTGCCACTCCTACATGGGTTTCTATGGAAACAGAAGCAAAAACTGGGCCATCGGCAGCCAAGAATCCATTTACACTTTAAATTTGCTGCTTGAGCAGCCATGCAGTTTTCTTGTCCAAATTAAATCATGATGGAGTAACACATGCTAAGTAAATTAGGGGTAAGATGAAAATACCAAATATTAAGTATCCTTCCATTTGAGATCTATGGATATGTGAAAAGACCTTAAAATGACAAGTTAGATTGTATTTTTTTTAAAAGGTGCTTACTTATGGCTCTACAGGTACACAGTGAAAGTATATTAAATAACACTGTTATGTTCTTCGGGTAATTACGTTGTCTACTTTAATTGGGAACGTAGCTAACTCTCTCGGGCAGCTCAGCTGTTTTTGTGCTTTGGATGCAGAAAGGAAAGAAGTTGCAGTTTCCTTGCTGCTCATCTTCTAATAAATTTCACGGTGGAATTCTCAGGCACTGACACAGCTCGTGGATGTTGTATAATCACTACTGACGTTTATTTGTGGCTTATTAGAAGATAAGACTGCTTATACCTCATGATACAATATCCTCGGATACTTGCCACTGTTCGAGACTTTACTAAAGTTATTAAGCATTTGCTAAAACTGTAATTGTTTGAGTTGATGTTTTCTATTTTAGCTATTTGTCTGCTTTTTGTTGATTTATTTTTTTTTTAATTCTAGTGAGCTTTGATTATAAAAATGATAGTGCTCTTATGCATTCGAGTAGAAAGTTTTCTTCTGAAAACTTACCCAAATAACATGCTGTATTTGGTTCTGTTTGTCAGTTCTTTAATTGCACTTGTTTCCTCAGTTGACTTTTCAAAATCTGGTGGAAATCTCAGATATTTTTTTTTTTTTCTCCAGTGCTAATAAAGCTGAACTGTGGGTACACCTGGTTAGAAGACTGTGAGAGAGGGAGCAATCTTGAATTAATGATGAGTTTGTAAACAGCTGTGGAAGAGAGACAGGAACTAGAGAGCAGCATTGATAACCTAGGAAACGTGCATGGAGGGAAGAAGTTACAGGAAGGAGAGAGGATGAACTGGGGGGGGAAAAAAAAAGAATGGATAAAGAGAAAATGAGATGGATCATGAGAGGCAAAGGAGGTGAAATGTCTAAACAATGAAGAAAAAGGAAGGAGGGGTGAGTGTATAAGGCAAGTGAGACTGAGGATAGACTGGGAAGACTGGGACTGGCAGAAGATGGAGGCTAAGCCTGTGCTAAGAAGTTTGAGGAACAGAGAACTGGCAAGGAATATGATGCTGGGATAAGAAACTGTGCTGGGGTAAAGATAGGTACAAGGCCTCTTCAGAGCCTGAAATGGCAGGTAAGAAAAATCCT
Source organism: Tetrax tetrax (assembly GCA_009806455.1). Lineage (NCBI taxonomy): Eukaryota > Metazoa > Chordata > Aves > Otidiformes > Otididae > Tetrax > Tetrax tetrax. The sequence goes on from WHYT01017347.1 coordinate 194,720, forward strand.
GGAGAGGTATTTAGTCTGTGTGTGGGAACTCTCTCAGCCTAATGACGGATTTTCCCTGGGTGCTGGACCAAGCGAGACCTGGCGTCCCAGCATGGCTGTTCACTCAGCGCTGCGGAAAGCATCTGCACTGTGGAGAAGCTGGTTGTGCCTCTGCAGCCCATGGAGGACCACACCAGAGCAGAGATCCACCTGCAGCCTACGGAAGACCCCACATTGGAGCAGGTGGATGTGTCCTGAAGGAAGCTGGTGACCATGGAGACTTGGCACTGGAGCAGGCTCCTGGCTGGAGCTGCCACCTGTGGAGAGGAGCCCATGCAGGAGCAGATATTCTGGCAGTAGCTGGTTTTCCTGTGACAGTAACTGATATGTGATTTCCCTGTCCTTCTCTTGACCCTCAAGCTTTTCCATCTTATTTTATCCCCTGTCCTGTATGACCAGTGAAAATAAGGCAAAGGAAGAGAAGTAGAGCTGTGGAATAATTCTGATCTTACAGAAAATGAGAAGGAAAAGCCAGAAGCACATGCTTTGTGGAAGGAAAGAAAGACCAATCCATAGAGATAAAAAAAAATCATTAAATGTGTCCAGTATCAGAGTCACAATAAGTTAGAAATGTTTTGAGAGATTAAATGTGAGGATGACTTTACAGACTGCTATAGCCACATATAAATACACCACGTATAAAAGATCTTTGTCAGTGGGGGCTCGTGAAAAGAGTAGATAGATCTATTAGGAGAGAGTCTAGGTAACGATGTTGACAGCAAAAGGAAGCAATACAAACTTGTGTTTGAGGAACATAAAAGAGGCAATTTATTGTTATTACTGCTGGAACATACAGTGCAGCCAGATTCTTGCTGAAACAGGGTGTGAAAAATGCTCCAAGTCATTGCAGCCTAGGTGAATGTTAGTGGGATTCCTCTAGAGAAATAATTCAGAATCATGAAATGTTTTTGAAAATAGTCTGAAGGGAATGGTACTACCAGGAGAGACTTGGGATGTTTGATTTTCTTGAGATGTAGATGGCAGCTTTTGTTTGTCAGACTGAATATCACCTGGGTAGCTGCAGGACTGTGAGACATCAAGACTAAACATGCAAAGCACAATTAGAGAGTTAGCTGCAGCTTAAATATAGCAAAAATATAGCAACTTTTTAATGTATTCTGTATTGTAACGGTGCAACTGGGACACCTCGTATGGGACACCAAACTGGGACTTGTAGAAATAAAGCTACATGATGGGCAGGAAAGCAGTCGTGGTGGGTTCACCTTGGCTGGCTGGCAAGTGCCCACCCAGCCGCTCCCTCACTCCCCTCATCAACAGGACAAAGGGGGAGCTTGCAGGAAAGATTGTGGCTTTACTTGCATTTTGAGGAGGATACAGGAGGAAGTAGAAAATCCACAAAGATTTGAAAGGGGATTGAAAATGTAAGGAAAATTTAAAATAAAAAAAAAAAAGAATGCAAAACAGTGATAACCACTGTGATTTGCATTTTGTAAGGCGTATTTAAATAACAAAAAGAAATTGTTCATTCTTATTAATATTTGGGACATATATAGCATGTTCACACCTCCCTCAACATGTAGTATTACCTCTCCTTTGGGTCTGGTAACAAAAAAAGAATGCTTTGCGTCAGCCTTCAATAAGGTTCATGTTGTGTATGTGGGTGATTAGGTCCCTACTGAAAATGAGCCTGACGAGCACCTACAGAGCCGGTAAATGGTATTTATGTCGCTTGGATTCCTCAGGAGTCCAAGTATAGTCCAGCATGAAACATGAGTATTGAACATAACATCTGTATTCAAAAAGATAAAATATGTGACAACTATAGGCCAACAGATTTTCTGATGGTCGATTCTGGATGAGGTTTTAAACCAGAATTTTAGAAAGAATAGGTGGGTAACCGAAAGGATGTATACGTTCAGTTGGGAAGTGGTATGAGTGGCAGTGTGGGGTTTTTTTAAAGCTAGTTTGTGAAGACTAATGAGAGAGAGATTAGCTGGTTTCTTAAACAATAATAATGCAGCAGAGTCAATCAGTTTGCATTTAAACAAAACATTTACTTTAGCATTCCATAGAAAATAATTATTGGAAGTGGAAAAAATTGGATAGGAAGATGGCTAAGGAGTCAACTACAAGAAGCTGTGAACAAAATACAGTTTTCAGGATGGATAGAGATTATTAATGATTTTGTACAGTGATTAGAAGGTGTTCTTAGGTGTTTGCTCATTAAATTTCGGCTAATGTGAAATTGAGAGGACTTGCTGAAACAGAGGAAAACTCATCATGCAGGGCGGATACAAAGAAGTTGTCAACTGAATCGGTGGATATGGAAAAGTAATAGGACAGTGGTGAAAGTTGTGCTAAGAACTGTAAGCTGGGAGCGATGAGGAGGCACGAGAGCCAGAGGTACTGATCTATGGAGGATGACTGCAGCTGCAGAAATTGTGTGGCATGGAAAGGTAAACGCAGGCCTGAGCAGCGCTGCGTGAGGGATGTTCAGTCGAAACTGAGAAGCAGCAATTTCATATAAAAACAGCTCGCCATCTGCCCTACCTGAGGCCCTCTTTTCCTCTGTCTGAATTCTGTGAAAAGGCACATGAATTGCCTTGATCTGTCCTATAAAAGAACTATTTTATTTTTTTTTTCCCATAGCACATCCTTTCCATTTAAGCAGTACTGACACCAGAAGTTCTCAGAGCACTGCTGCACTCTTGGAAGAGCTTTTTGGTCCATCCCGATGACAGCGGATGCCTCTCTGCATCAGTAATAGACTATTTTGCTTTCGTTATCATCTGTTTACCTATCAGCAATAAATACGGGGACATTCAAGTATAATCCCTTCTCATTTAGGAAGTTCAGTTGTCGTGTAATGGGAACTGTGAGCAGAAGTACCTGTGCATTAAAGGACAGGTTTCTTGTCAGTGCTGAATGTCCTCCGTTCCCATGGAGTAAATTTTCTCTGGTATTAGAGTTCCCATTTACTTTCTCCCGCTGGCTGCATTTTGAAATTTCAGTCAGCTCGAGCTCTGACTGAAGAGCCGTTGTCTGCTGCGGTGCTTTGCCTTTTTGCTACTCAGCCTCTTTCATTTCCATCGTGGAAGTGTGGGACATGACACTTTCAAGGCAGTAAGAGGCATGACTCATTCCTTCGCCTTTGTTTATAACCAGGTTCTACTTCATGGCTTCACTTTCGTAGTCTTTTGCATGGAGCTTGTCAAAAGGGCTTTGGAAATGTGAGTAAACTGTCAGGGAGTTTCAGCTATCTACGTTTCATTCTCCAGAATTAGAGTAGACACATGCCGGGTTTTCTCTTTGCGGCTTTCCTTTCCTTTCCTAGTCTGTGATGTTATTATAGCTTTGTCCATAATTATTTAGTTCAGTTTTCCTGTCACAGGTGAACTGAAGTGGACTGTGTGCTTAGGGTCATCACAAATGCTCCAAGTTAGAAACAGCATTGGCCTCCTCCTGGAATGGTGCTAGATTTTAATAGCAAGTTAGCTTGCTGCTCTCCGAGATAGAAATATTCTACCCTTTCTATATTATAAATGAGGAAAAACAGATCATACAAATTTGTTCCTTGAGTTCAAGACAACTTTTGATACTCATCTTTGCATCTCAACAGAAAAAAAAATTCTCTGGTTTTAGATTTATAGCTGGTTTAGGTTTTTTGTAAGCGAAAATAAAATAAACACATGTACATGAACATGAGACACAGGAACACATTCATTTGATTCCATCTGCTAAATAATTTTTGTGAATTTAATTGCACCCTGGTTCTTCTAAACACATCAAGACATATGTTCATAAGCTAATTGAATATAGCTTCTAGTCTTGGCAGCAGTCCAATACACTGTTAAATCAACAACAGTATTCTTAAGAATTATTTCAGTTGTAGGATGCTAAGCGTTCTCTTCATCATTTTCAGTTTTGAAAATCCTGGAACAAAATTAAATACTTATAAAAAGCTAGCTAAACGTCCCAAATTAAACACTAGTTGCAAATAAGCTTTCTGATTTTAATCTTATTGATTTGCCATTTGTGTGTATTGGCTGTAAATTTAATATTGTAGCTCCTTTCACTTGTTGGGTTGCTGTATGTGGCTGCTGTAGCCTCAGAAATTTTTCATTGCATTTCTAATTTAAAAATATATAAACATCATGAGATTTCTTATTCGTGAAATTACAGAGCTGGTTATCAAGACATTGAAAATCCGCTTCTAAACTCAGATCTTCTTGTTGTTATGAATGTTGATAAATTTTACCAGACCAATGAATCAGGATATCTCTATAAAAGATAGAAGACTTTTTTTACTGTGTTTTTTTTTGTTTGGTTGGTTTTTTGGTTGTTTTTTTTACTGTTCACCTCTTTACTATGTCGAGTGATCTGCTGAATTTTGTGGCAGTTGACTCTTCCTAGGACCTGTGCAGTCTGTTGAGATTGACAGCAGTCTGAATAGCCTGCGGTAAAGCAGAAAGATGACAGATATTTGCATGTAGAGTGGGAATTTTGAAGATTTCTGCTATTTCCCATCAGGTTAATTACAGAACCTTTTCTTCCTCTGCAATTAGCGAACATGTAGGATCAAGAGGAGACATTGAGCCCAAAGTAGCCTGTGTGCTTATTAACACTGTGTCAAAAAATTTGAATAATCTGTCATATAACTGTATTATGGAGAGGCAAGAGTGTTATTGAAAGAGAAGAAATAGAAGTAATTGCTTCCTCGTTTTGAGAGGGGATGCGCGTTGGAATGTCAAGGCACGTGTTCTGGCTTGTGCGGTGACGTTGCAGTAATCTTTACACAGTCAATGTCATTGCCTTCTCCAAGATGTAGGTTGCAGAAGTGCAACTGGCTACTTTGCATACCATGAAATTAAAATTATGTCAATTGCCTTGGAATTTTTTACTGTGTGCTCAGTAGGTCTCAGCCCAGTATTAAGATAGCTTGAATAAACATATAAACAAGCGTTACTAAATGTTGCTGGGGTTTAAAGCCAGGAGTTGCCTATACTGCTTGGTCACTTAAACGAGTTGGTAAAGATACAAAAATGTCATAATGTTGTATTTATCTGCTTAAATACTTGTGGATTTGGGTTATTTTCAGAGTAGCTTTAAATAATTCTTCAGGTGTATCTTTTGCCCAAAGTATCGCTTAGGAGTCACATTTTGAGTTAATAAGCCCTTTTTTTTTTTTTTTTTCGCACAGATTCACAGTTCACATTAAGAAATTTCTTGCTGAATGCGGGAAAAATGCCTTGAAGGATGTAACAGCCCTGAGAGGGCGTGCTGTAACTCGTCTCTCTGTCTTTTTAACCTGTAGTTAGTGGATACAGAATTAAACCTACTCCTGCTAGTAACTGACTTAACCACCTTAGATGAAGAGTAAAGCAAATATTACTAGTTCCACGATGACAGTTTCTAACCCAAAAGGTATGAAAGAATTACAGAATAATTTCAAACCTTTTTTGCGGGGGTGTGTGTGTCAAGGAGGTATCCAGTTGTACTCTCTTGCCCTGAGGAAGGAAGAAACTCTACCTAATGATATGTGAAACACTGGGCATGAAATTGAACCGAAAGCCTTGAAGAAGGGCTTGAAGATCAGGCTTTTAAATATGCTGATGTGTTAACATACTAGAGATAATATAGCGGAACTTCAAAGTAGCATTTCTGAGGGAAGAAGGAGGAAGGAAGAGTGTAATACACTAATAATTCTCCTTATCTGAAAGTTAAAAAGGCGCTGAAACAGAAATTGCACTGTTCATTGCATGCTGTTAAATGACAAAATACCTCTTCTGCATCCCAGTTTTTCCCTAATAACTAATCTTTCCTTTCTCTTCCTATGACAGTGTGTACGTAATTCACGTATTATGTGAGTAGATGTTACTATGAGATATGTAGCTCTTTGCTACCAGCAAAATATCCATTCTAGAGTCCCCTTTTAACATAGGTTCAGGTTCGAGGATGTTTCAGCAAGAGGAAGATTCAGAAGGAGGAGACGTACGCTCGCTTTGTTGTAAAGCTTTGTAAAGCTGTGGCTTTAGGCCTAGCAGGTTTTGGTACTCTGCCTCAAAGCAGATAATTTTTAAACCAGTTCATTTCAGGGATGCATTTCACAGATCCATTCTGCAGACCGTCGTACCAAGAGCACAGCCAAGCGTCTGTGGTGACGGGATGAAGTTGGCATGAGCGTTGTCTGTATACAGATGCAGTTCCCAAGTGCTTTCAGCCAAGATCATTTCCAAATTAAAAGAAAATTTTAGAATTTTAGCTCAAACACGCCTGCATGCTGTTTCTTGAATCATCAGCAGCTGCAGTCTTTTTGTGCTATGTTTCACTGTCCTTGTGCTGCTTTACATGCCAATTCATTTACTTGCTTATAATAAGAAAAAATAAGATACATTTGAAGAGGTACATGCATATTCTTCATTCCTATCTGAAGAAATGCGACCTTTCTCTCCCACAATGATACCACTTACTTCTCTTGTCACACTCTGTCAGCTCTCTACTGTTACGCTTTATAAATGCATTAAACTATTTTTTTTTTCCAGAGATTGAAAAACCGTGCAAGTTGTGTAACAGGAATGTTAAACCCAGAGATGGTTGTATAGATTTTTATTAAAAATGGGATAAAACCTATCTGACTCATTTTTCGCTTTGCATTTAAAGAAAAGTAGTATTTAAAAATCTTGTTCGGATGTCGAATGTTTATTAAGCATCTAAAGATTTCTGCATTGAATATGCATTAATAAATCATAAGAATTAATAATTTACAATAGAATATAGATAAGAGATGATTTGACGTCTACTCAGCTGCATATTTTGGCACTTTTGTGTTATATGACATCCATCTTTACCCAGAAAATTTAACTTAATTCATCAACATAGGAAAAATAGAAATGAAAGAAGCTGCAAGACAAATCTAAAACTACACAGGGACTGGCTCCATCAGTCTTTGCTCTGTATACTTTGTGATTCCTAATGAATAACTAAGAGAAATGGGAAAGGCCACCAGGAAAAAAAAATGAAATTCACTTGATTTTTGGGAAACAGAATGACTTTTGTAGAAAACATTTTTTTAATAAATAGTTCTGTTAGTTACAAGTGTACAGAGTCCATAACTGCCTGGGTAAATTTTCTGTGCCAGGAAGTTAATGGAATTAAATACGTAACTAGATTTTGAACTCAACTAGATTTAATTTATGACTATTAATATCAGAAAATTTAGCTGTGCTAAAATGGTGACCTGAAAATCTAGTCCTTTGAAGTATAAATTCAATTTTGAAGAAACCAGTTAATGGAAAGTCTACATAGATAGGGCCAAGTGCTTAATGCCATTTACAAATGTGCTATTTTTCACTCCTGTTCTGTAGGTCCTTTTTTAATTTCTGGCCTCAAAACAGTATTTAAATCCCTTTTCCTTGCCTAAGGATAGACCATCTTACAATTTTATTTCTCAGGGGTCGTCAGGAAGTCTCACGGCATGTGTTTTGCTTTAGAGTCACTGAGCCAAGCTTTGCATCTGCAAGAGTGGTATCGCAAAGTCTTCAGAGGGTTGGGGGCAAGAGTGTCTCCAAACACTTTCTCTCCATTAATCCCAGGTATTTTCCATGTTCTAGCATGGACCTGCCTTCTGCAGTGTGGGTGCCTCTCACTTAAGGGCACACTTTGCATGCCACTGTCGCTGGCCAAAACGCTATGTAATTTGCAGAGCGTTGTGGTGCTGAGCCCTGCGGATGCGGAAGCAGAGCTCCTCCAGGTCCTGGGTGCTCCTGAAGGTTGCTGCCATCTCCAGCTGCTGCACGGTCCTCCTCGATGTTTTCATCGGAGCCGCTGCCACAGCTTCTCAGGGTTTGTAGGCTGGGAAAGACAACGTACGCCTGGAAGCGTCCTGGGCATCCTTCTGTAAACTCACTGCCTGGCTGTGGTTTGATTTCTTCAGTTTTGATGAGCATTTCTTTGGTGTTTTGGTTGAGAAAGTTAACAAAATTTAGCTATTCACCATGCAACAGACCATGGTCTACTTAAGTCTGAACAGAAAAATTCAGTGACAATTCCTCCCTTCCTTCACCCAGCCAATCTGAGTGAATGTGGATTTTATCACTTAGTTTTGGGGAGATTGTTCTTTAATTTGATGACTCCTCTTCTAAATTGTGGGTCAGACAGCTGTTTGAGCATTCTTTGGTGTTCAGAATTCCCAGCTCAGAAGTGTTTACTTTTTGAAAAGGAAAGGGTGGGTTTTAAAAGTAATAATAATAAAAAAGTAACTAACACTTCAGCTGCATAATCTAAAAAATGATTTTCAAACTGATTTCTGATACGTACTGACAGGTCCCAGTTGTCTGTTTTACCAGCCACATCACTTCTTATCCTATGGGAGAGATTCAGATAAAAAGTTGTATTTCTGGGTGATGGCAAAATCTAGCAGATTAGAGAATATTGTGTATTTATATCATGGCATTTTGTTTAAAAAAACCCAAAACAAACATGTAGACAAATTGCATTCCAGAAATTCAGAAAAGTCAAATCTTCATCTAGTTACTACTTCCAGCAAGTAACGTTTTTCCTGCCTTATCTCCTATGGGGAAAACGCTCATTAAAACTCCATTTAATTTGGTGTTAACGATGTCATTAGCTCCTCCACATCTTTCATGTGAGTCCTCCCCCACATCTGCATTCTTTTTTCCAGTTTTCCTCCATTCACTTGCTTCCCCGGTTTGTCCATCCCCGAAGTCTCTCGTGTTAACAAATGCCAGGCAAGTCTACGTAGCATATTTTGCAAATTCAGAAGAAGCAGTAAAATTTGTGTGTTGAAAAGAGTTTTCTTTGCTTTGCTGCATTTGTCGCATGTGTCTGTGTCTTTAGAGGTCAAGGAAAACCACCTTGTGTTACAGGAGAACATTTGGTTAACAAATCAGCTCTCGGCTAGGAGAAATAGTTAGATTCCAAATTTCAGGTCTCTGCAGAAAGTGTCTTGCTGTGCCTCCCATTTAAATTTTGGCTAGTCTCTCGTGCCTTCAATTCTTCATGCAAAAAGAGAATCTACTTTTTATTGTATCTAACTAAAAATGCCTATTGAGTATTTTTTTATCTGTATGCTTTCACTACTGTGTTTTGCTTTTATTTAAGCATCTAGGTTGGAATTGACTTAGTTCAGATCAAATTTTAGCCGCGTTTTGTATCATAAAGACTCAGAGAAACTGAATAAATAAATGCAATATGAGAGGTAAAATACATAATTACTCTACTTACGCTTGTTTGAGAATATGTATAGGCAGAGTTTGCTGGTAAGTGGAAAATATTTTATCATAATCTTACCGTGAGGTTGGTGTTCCATTTTTTTGTTTTCATGTAATTTAAAAGAACAGCTAATCTGTTTTAGCTGTTTGTAAACATTAAAGTTATTTTACTAGCTAACTGCATTGCATGTTTCCATGTTGATGGGGAGGGGATGTTGACAGGGTTGTTTAACAACCGCGTTTCTTGTTGTAGAAGATCTTATTTCCCACACCTAGTACTGTAATATGATGGCTGCAATTCCTACGAGGAGTTTTGGAAAAGGGCGGTTGCTGCCTTCCTGTGGCAGCTCTAAGCTGGGGTGCCCAGGTCTAATTTGCTTTGCTAGTTCCTATCTGCAAAGGCTTTGGCAACCAGCGTCAGGAAGCTGGGAGTGTTAGCTCACGTACTTATACAGACTTTTCTTCCTTGCAAGTCCTGTGCCCTGCATCCCAAATGTGTTTTACCACTGAAGAACCCCTCTCCTTTAAACCTCAAATACTCTTCAACCTGCTCTTCAAAGCACAATTTAACTGTAGCATTTTCCTCATCAAGACACAAATTTTCTATTTCCATCTATGTCCTACTTCACTGGAGAGAAGATTTGTAATAGATGGTATAATATGCTCCCTGCAACGAGGAAGGGCAGACAGATTCAAAAATACTGGGTCGGCTTAATTCCTGCTGATATGAAACTGCTTTAAATGGAACCTTGTTTGCTAGTACACTTTTATTGTGGAATTGACTCCTCTTCTGAGGAGAAATGGTTCTCAAAGAAATTTAGGATAAATTGACTGATCACTTAGATATTTTTTTTTATTATTATTTTTAGACTGGCTTCCTAAGGGACAAATTTTGCCGTCTCTGTGTCTGCCTGTTCAGCCATTTATCACTGCCCAACTTCCTCCCCATTTTTCAACACACTGGTTAATTTCATACAAATTTGACAAAGCCAGAAGTCATTAGATCGAATCATTAGTCATAAGATCTAGTCATTAGATTTAAGTCATCAGTCATGAGATCGACGTTCCTACAAATTTAATAAAAACTAGTGGTTGATTTGATGATCGAGATCCAAAGTAGACCTTTCACTCTGGGGGAAAGATAGGCAAAGGCTCAGCTTGGCAGCAACCGCTTGGCATCCTTGCGTGCATCCTTGTTGGGGCCGACGCATGGGAAGCGCAAAGGAGAGTGCAATTCCTCCTCCGGTCGTGGAATGTTTTGCTTCTTGTACAGATGTCTTGTTAAAACAAATATGTATTAGAAAGAAAGAATTACAGTGGTAAAAGAGCTTTAGTGGACAGATACATGAAAACGTTGAGATTCCATTTGTTAAAAATAATGAATTAATATTTTATTGAATGTTGTTTCCTGGGACAGCCAACAACTTTATTTTTCTTAATCTTTTTATTGAGAAGAAGAATGCTCTATCAGGTTTTCCAACTCCCTTTTCATAGTCAACTTCAGTGTTTCATAATTACTGTTCCTAATAGGTTCTTCAGGGAATAAATTAAGTCAAACTAACGCAGAAGTCTTTCTAAGATTTCAGCAGCAGCAAGTGGTCTTTGACTCACATTTTCTTTCCAAGTGAGTCTGGTTTGGGTTATTTGGTTGGGTTTTATTTCTTCCACTGGCAAAAAAAAAAAGGTAATCTATGCAGTTTACTTTTGCACTTCTGGGCTATGATAGTCTGAGACAAACTACGACGAGTGTATAAATTTAGCTAGCTGAGGTACCAACCTAGCAAAAGAGAGAAAAGGTGTTTCTGATGGTTTGGACTTCTTTATACACACAAAAACAATCATTAAATGTTAACTTGCTTCTTTACTTCATTAGAAGATTATTTAGAAACTCTTAGAAGAAAGTTCAGAAAAATATACTATTTTTTTCAGGCCAAATCCTTAAATCTGCATAACTCCTTTTAGTCTATAAAGTGCTTTATTTCAAAAAATACCTAGTGGCTACTCCTGGATCAGTCACATGTGGCTTCTTTGTAGACTCCTTTCTACCCAAATGATTTTTTCCTGACTTCCTTTGTCTCTCTTCTGATTGTTACAGCACAGTGGATAAGTCTGTGGGCTGAGTTTCACTGCTTCACCAGCACCGTGTGCTCTTGCGCGCAAATAGTTGCCCTTTTTTGTTGTGCTCTTGTCTTTAATGCCACTGTTGTTTTTTCCCCAGAAGATAATACAATTAGTGATGCTTTTCAAGAAGTTGTCATCCAAATTCCTTTTTTTTTTTGCTTCTTCCTTCATTCTTTTAGTGAATGTACCCTAATTGCTTAGAGTTGATTACAAGCAGAGAGGAAATTTTTGCTAAAAATCAGTTACTTATTTAAAATTTTGCATTCCAGTCAGGGAGTGTATGTTAATAAGTGACAAGACAAACTGTCTTTCTCCTTACCAAATGAGCTTAGTTCATCACTTTTAATGGCTCTTTACCTAATTAAATTCATGTATCCATGGTTAATACCTCACACTGAGAAGGTAAAGGTGGGATCCTGGCTTCACTGAAGTCAGTGTGTGACAGACGGAGTGAATTCACCTGTTCTTTTTTTTTTTCATTTAATATATTAGATTTTTTGCATGTTCTCAGATATTTATATGGTTGCATTTAAATAATCAAAAAATAAATTAACAGCTTGTTATATATAATACAGTGACCCCTTTATACTTGTAGTTTGTCGCAAATCCATACAGAAAATGGAAACATTAGATTACGTTGAAGGAACTGAGATTTCTCTATGCATTAGATTGGCCGCGCCTTTCAGAGACTCCAGGGAACTCGCTTTGTCACTCATTTTATGTAACGAATGCTGATATGCCCCTCCAAAATCCTAAAACAAACTGTGATGAAAATTTAACACGTGAAAAGTTTAAATATGCTCCAGTTGTTTATATAGAAAGGAGGAAAATGAACTTTTGAATTCTCCCATCTGCTGCTTTAGAAGCACTTTTTGGGGGTAAGCCATAGAGCAAGCTGGGCCACCTAGCATAGGAAAAGAAGAATATTCCATTCTTCATTAATGTCACTTCCATGAAGTTTATGGAGTAATTGTGTGCTATTACTCTCTGATCAAGAAGTACTCTTACAATAATAGAGGATTTTTTTTTGTTGTTAATAATTCTTTTATTTTTTCTGTCTGATTATCCTGTACGTGTGAGAGAGTAACATATTGCGGGCCTGAAGAAGGTCCAGTCGGACTGACTCTCTTGTAATGGATTTAGTCTGTTACAAATACAACTTTGTGCGTGAAGAAATGCCACCGTCAGTAAGGGAACTACATATGGAGAAATTAAGGACCAAATTCTGTGAAGCAGCGCTTTGTCCACAAAGCTGCGGGGATGGTGGTGGACATGATGGTGTTGGGTTAGTGGTCATGGTGATGTTAGGCTGATGGTTGGACTTGATGATCATGGAGGTCTTTTCCAACCCTAATGATTCTCTGATGCACCTTGCTGTGGTCACGCCACAGATTCTGCTATATCCTGAAATTGCTGGAAATGCCATGGAGAGGACAAGTCCTGCCACTACCGGCTTTGCCGCACGTAGTTGCAGCTACAGCCTTTGCCCAAACCATTAAATCGACCTCCTTCTCTGGATGCTATTGTGTTACAAGACTCTTTCTGGAATGTGAGCTGGAAAAGATTTGTTTAGACTACCAGCTGTGTTAATGAAATAAATGTGACCGATTTAATTAACTGGTGATGTATATTGTGTAGCAGCAATGTCAGACATATGTCCTGGTTTTAGCGCAAAATATTTTTTAAAAAAATGTAAATTCTCCTCTGGAAGACAATAATTTGTTACGTAATACAAACAAAGTTTATAATTCATGTAAAATATATGCTTTGGGAGCAAAGTTGTACCATTTTCAGAGTTGATCTTACATATCTGCTAAAAAAAGCTGTATCCACTTAACCTGGGGTTAAGCTTTGGCAATAAGATGTGGGAAAGCATACTATTTGCAGTTTCTGCGAGCTTGGAAGGAATGATGGAATAGAAACTGCAATTCTCTTATTTTGAATCTTTCACAGATCTTTAAGGATGCATCATGGTTTTTATCAGTTAAAGCTTATAAATGATCTAATAGAGTATTTTGGCTTTTTCTATAAATAACAAAAAAACAGCTCATATATTGATTCTTTCTGAAACAGAAATTGTTGTGAATTTCGGTGGATTCCAGTGCAGTTTCAGGTTAAATATTAATTTCATGGGAGGAGTTTATCAGATATGTTTTCCATGTAGGCATGGTCAAATGATGAGACAATCAAAGGTGGCTTGTTTCTACTGAAATTCAGTTTTCAGGTCCTTATTCTAAGGCTGGATCACGTTATTTCTCAAATGAACGGTGGTGATACAAGTGCTGGTTTTTGTTGTGCTCCTGTTTGGAGATCGTGACTAAGCTAGCCACAGGGTTTTTTATCTTTTTGTGAGGGTGAGCCATCGGATACATCATGTGGTCCTGAGATTGAAAGAAACTCTAGTGTCAGCGTGAAAGCCAGACAACATATTTAATGACAGATGAAATGTTGGTATTAGAGAGGAATCTGAGTAACAACTTAAATCTTTTAGTTGAAGGGGAAAATAGAAAAAAAAAAACAAAAACAAAAACCTAAGCTGAATTCATGCAAAAGCTAGATTGATTTTTCTGGTGGTTGACGTTTTCTATCTACTGCATGGGATTTTTCTAATGGGGAGGGAGAGATTTCACTGCTGTAAGAGCAATACCGACTGAACAACAAGAGCAGCAGGGTTTTTTAATAGGGCTAACGGTACAACTAATCATCAGGTGTGTAGTCAGCTTGGCTGTGGATTCAGCAGATGCAAGTGAAGTAGCTGACACATATCTGAAATTTCGTAAATGCAGTGCACAGTGTGGAAGCCTGACATGATTCACTGCTAACTTACATTTTTGGGGGGAGATCAAGGATATTAAAACTGTTTATTTGGTTGTATTAAAAGGTTTATGGCTTAATAGGCATAGAAATGAAGATTGCAACCTGTTTGTCCAGGAAATTAAAGGGACGGTGGAAACTAGTGTTGAGACTCAAGGGATAAAATTAATTATTCATCTTCACTTATCAGAATCTTAAAGCAAGGATGATTGCCATTCTCATGAGTGAATATGATTGAGACAACAGGGATAAATTGTTAACTGCCAGTGTGGGCTGCAGAGCGATGTAGTTTGTGTAATGATTGTCATAGAGATGTAAGGCTGAGGTGGAGAAATAGAAAGCAGCAAAAGAGATGAAACAGAACATCAAATATTTTCTTGCTCTTGATCAGCATTCAGCTATAGCTGTAAATGAACGAGTTTATTATTGTAATCTGGTTTGCATTAGATTTTGGAGAACGTGATTCTGAGAAGGTCTTAAGTGAAGTTACGGTGCTACACAAAGTTGTTGGAATCATGAAATTGTCACATATTTGATCTTTTTTTCCAAGTGGTGAGTACCTGGGTTTGAGGACTCACAGTTCATATTCAGAGATGGCTGGTCAAGATGTACAATAGGGAGAAGAAAAAGAAACCAGTATGCAAACCAATATTCTGTAGTGAGCATTTATCTCTTCCTTTGAATACCAATATTATTCAATACCTTTTATGAGGGACTGATAATTTGCCCACATTGGTGTAGGGCATTTCAGAAACCTCTATATTAGTATCCTCATGCTCTTTATACAGTTGGGTATAAAAGATTAACTTTAAGTTGAAATCCCAACCTTGATTTGCAACGCTGACTTCATATACTTAATAACAAATTTGAACGTATTTCGATGAAGTTATCTCTGTGGTGTTTAAGATACTGTGCCTTAACTGCACTTTTTGGGCATTAAAACATTGACAGCAGCACACAAAAATAGAAACGTCTTTGGTCCTAGTTTTTCTCTGAGTCTTGATGTATTTATAAAAATCTAATACCAGTGTCTTAGTATGGGTGCTAGGAGGTTAGATTCAATGTACCTAAAATACATTTTGAGCCTGTAAACAGGAGGTGCAGTCTAATGAGTTTAATCACAATCATTAACTCTCAAAGCTTATTTCTAATTGAGTCCCTGATAATGGCAGGCGCTTGATTGGCTCCTCTGACTTTGTTCATACAAAAGTCCTGCAACAGATGAGTAATCCCTGGATATGCCTATTCTGCCGTCGGAGCAGTAATTGAAGTATGATGGAGGAATACTTGTTCTGGAAAAAAATTGTCAAGGGTGTAGACTGGATGCAGTCTTGCCATGGCATCCTGGGTAAATTTCTCTTCCTGGAGGTCAGCGCTGTTGCAGGTGTTACTGTCACTTCTGCCTCTAGACATCCTAATTAAGATATTAGCAATCGACCTTGTTTGGAAATCATAAAAATGATATCAAATATATGTAACAGCAGCAAGATTTGGAAATTACAGCCATGGGGAGCATCATACAACAGAAGCGAATCACACAGTGATTAGTGTCCTCCTAGACACGTTGTTGAGGGAAAGGTTTCAGGAGCTCTAGAGCGCTTCTCCGCGCTGTCGGACACCAGCCACGTCGGGAAAACTGCTGCTCCCAGACTGGTTTGCCACTCTCATCAGATACATAAACGAAGGATAATTTAGCTCCCAAGAGCCACACGTAAACAAGTGACCGTGGAGTTTATTTTAAAAGGATTATACATTTTTATAAAAATCGTATTTTTGAAAATCTTGGTGTATAAATAAATAGACTACAGCATTAATTTCAATAAATAATGGAGGTGGAAGCGTATTTTTATTATTGAATACTTCTAGAAAAGAAGGTTTATTTTCTAGTAGTAATAGGAATCGTAAGGCTAAGTGTTACCCATGTAAAATTATTTTACTACAAATAATTAAATAAACATATTAATATTCTGAAATTTACGTTGCACTTAAGAATTTGCCTTTTCTAAGATGAAAACTAATTCTAATAAAGACCGCATGCAGCTAGCATCTTTTGCTGTGAGAAACCGATTGCTATCACTTAGTTTCTTAAATTATGTTTAAAGTGATCTTCATGCAGTTTAGTGATTTCAGGAGTAATAAAGATAATGAAATTTATTGGAAGTGTTATGTGATTACAGCAGATGATTTTAAATGCTTACTGATGTTCCAGTGTGTGGTGCCTGTGGCATTTTTATTGCTAATTTTAAAGTCACCATGATTTGCTTCTAACGACCAAACAATTCTGGATGAGAGTGAGGTATGGAGACAGGCAGTTTTGAGAACGAGAGGGAAAGGTTTAACCTGTTGATGCTGTTGCTAGAGAGCAGCATGGCGTGGTGCGAGGATCTGTTGCCATCTCAAAAGTTCATTGCTTTGCAGGAAATGAGACCGGGATATTTTTGATTTGTTCCAAACATCAGATGGGGTTTCTAAGAATTTAACATAGCCTGGTACATTATAGAACCTTCCATTATCAGACACAGAAATGTCAACTTGAGAAAAAAATATTTCAATTCCTCTTTAACGTAGATCATGATACCAGCAACAGGAATATTAATTACCCTTTATGTGGAGGTAATTTGGAAAGGGAAATAGAACCCCAGGTATATTATCACACTGTCTTTGGCATAGTACTTTCCAGCTCAAGTGGGCAAGAAAAATTCGTTAAAAAGTACTTACATTCTTTTGTATTTTCTTTAAACATAAATTAAGCAGAAATTAAATGTATTAAAGTTGGGGAGACCTTATAGCAGCCTAAAGGAGGGACCTACAGGAAAGATGGGGAGAAACTCTTCAGCAGGGCCTGTTGTGACAGGGGAAGGGGTAATGGTTTTAAAACAAGGGGAGGTAGATTCAGATTAGCTATTGGTAAAAAAAATATTTACAATGAAGTTGGTGAAACACTGGCACTGGTTGCCCAGAGAGGTGGTGGATGCCCCATCCCTGGAAACGTTCAAGGCCAGGTTGGATGGGGCTCTGAGCAACCTGATCTGGTTGGAGATGTCCCTGCTTCTTGCAGGGGCGTTGGACCTTTGAAGGTCTCTTCCAACCCAAACCATTCTATGATTCGAAGTCTTTCTAGGGATAGATCGTGATAGGAATGATTCAATCTCTGCATGCGTAGATTGGAATCATTACTGATGAAAACTGAGTTTGTCCATCAGACTTCTTGTTAATAAACTGATCTCTGTGTAAATGAATCTCAGCTAACAGCCTTCAGTGGTCAGATACAGTAATGTGATATGCATTACCTGTGGGAAATAAAAGATACAGTGGTCTGTAGCACTTGGCATGGCATATTAAATTTGAGCAATTGAGAGAGCTGATCTGAAAGGAGAAAGTCACCTTCAGATCCTGTGTATTTATGTAAAAGCAGATTTTAAATATAAATTCTTACTATACTGATAAGATTAAGAATAGCAGAATCATTAGATTTACGAGACAAAGTCACAGTTCTTAAATTCATTTTCCCACACTAAAAAATGAATGGCTTTGATCGTTCTATCTGGTTTTGCCTGTTTGGAGAGGAGGGAGGGAAAAGGTGGTTGTTTAAACCAACTCGAGGTGGCTCTACTGAGGGAAAAGATGTGCGTAGGTGGTGCAGGGGTTAGCAGCACAGGCTGATGTTGTAACCTCCATCTCCCAGATTTCCCTGTGGTGTTACCAATAGAAATCTATGGCATACTGTTTTATACCCAAGATGTTTTCTTTAATGTGTAGACACATGGCTAATTGTAAGGTCCAGCATCTACAACAGAGAGCAGGTTAATTCTGTAGACAAAATTCTATGCTTCTAACTTCTTACAGTAGCACTGTCTTTCTGTTCTGTTCCATGTCATAATCTTAAGTGTTGTTGTCTACAAATATGCTCCTGACCATAACAGTACATAGAACAAGGCTGCGGGTTAGCAAGAGGCCAGAATTCCTCATCCTTAAATGTGTCTGAATCGGAGATAAACTAAATTCTGCTTCTGTGACTTAGTGCCTTCTGGAGCAGATTCTGTAGGGTTCCTGTAAAAATATTACTAAATCATTGCGTTCCAGATCAGTGACATTTTAACTCAACCTATATCTTGGGAGAAATCTAATTTATTCCATTTAATAAATGAATGCAGTTTGAAATATACTCTGTACACTAGAGTCTGAGAAACTAATACTGTACCTCTCTCTGTTTCACATGGATGTTTTTTGCTTTTTTTGCTTGGATTCTGAAGATCAATTTCTTGTGATAAACAGTATCAATTTATTAATATTCAGGGAAAAAAAACCCCCAATTTAAAGAAAGAGATTCTTGCTGCTTGAATCTCCTCTATTTCAATGTATCTTTATTACACCAGTGTTCTCAGCTGGTGTTTATTCTTTCCTTTATTGCCATCTCTAAAATAATTCACATTCTGCAGTTACAGATTAGTATTTAGTTTTGTCTTTGTCATTTGGATCGAATCCTTGCTTGGGAAGATTAAAGAAGCTTCTTGCTGCAAATAGATGTGTCTTTTGCCCAGTTTCTTTAAGTAATTCTGTGTGTCCTCAATATTTTTGTCCTGATGACTCTATTCTTTCACGTTTCACATCCCACCCAAACCATTCTTTTTCACTTCCAAATATTCTGAAGTCTTTTTTCCTTTATCTTGACTTCCACTTTCTTATTTTCTAGCCCTTGACTCATATCCAGAATTAGTAGCTCTTGCTTTATGTTATTTTTACAAGTTATCTATTTCTTTGTCTTCCATCTCCAAAATGAATTTCTGTGGCCAAAATAATTTTTAATGCTTCAACAGTGGTGCTGTGCTATTCAGGGTCTGCATACAGCTGAAATGCTGTGTCACTTTAAAGATCTTCTAGATCTGTACACTTTCTGCTTTATTCTCTAAGCAACCTTCAGTTTTTATCAGTCCTTTTCGTATTTTTCTCTAGCGATCATCTGTATTTTCACATGCCGTCTCTTACGCTGACCTTTCCCTTGTTCAGAACAACCTCCGTTTTCTCTTTCAAATCTGCTACTTTCAGCATTTCTTTCTAAAAAGTGTCTTGACAGCATAACTGTAACAAAGTCAAATGGGACTCCTCCTTGGACTTGTTTTGTTATTCAGAAGTCTTTTTATAATACTTCTTGGATAATGGCCATTTTTTAAAGAATGTGTTATCAAAAAAATGCACTAGTGTACGTGAGGAGTAATTTCAAAGCCGATGCATAGGTGTACGAGATTTATGCTATTAACTACGTACACATTTGAAAAGAAGCTTAGATGTCTTTATCTTTGTGGGCACAGGTCGTCGCTTCTCTAGAGTCGGTGGGAATCATGCTGGTTTAGGGAAACAGCTGCTGGATCTGGCTGCCTTGGCCTGTCTAGCATTGAAGGTCTTCCTGGGAAATGAGAAACGAGGAGTTTCGGCATCGTTCCCTTCTGCGCCGGATTCCGAACATTACCGAAGGAAACCGTAGCATGTTGTAACAGAGATGAACCCTTCTCCTTTTCCTGTCTGTTTTGCTGCTTGATATGTTTGCTCTAAGTTAAAACCAAACGGGATTCTGCAGAGGATTCTTTTGCTGATGGCAGTAACTCATAAGTAGTTGCTCGAGGCTTCATTCATCCAGTTAGCGTTAGTTTTTGGTATTAGTTTTGACTTTTTCCTAACTACCAACAGGATTGACAGAAGAATAATTCATAAATATTGCTGCCATCATCTTGGAATGCTAATATGTATTATATATACACATAAATTCCATATATTTACATCATATAAGAATTGGTAAATGTTGAAGTTTTTTTAATGAAGGTGTAGGTACATAGATATCGAATAAATTTTGAGCAATCGAAGCATCAGTTTTCTGCCCAAGGAAGACAGATTGTAGAATCAAAATGCATAATCAAAGTCCACCAGCTGGGTTATTTCCTCTGCTGAAGTACCATCAGTTGACAAAATACCACGCTGAAGGTGGATGCAGTGCTATTTGTAGTGGACAAATTACAGCCATGCTTTTTTACCTGCCAACCCACAAAAATTCTTGGTTTATTCTTTGTTTTTCCATCTATGTACATCAATGTAAAGATAAATAAGTCATTGTTTGACTAGGTTTTTACTGTTAGATTATTTTTAGCTATCATTGACTGTTTCTCACCTTCATTCATTAATTTTAGATTAGTGAAAGAATGGCAACCTAACCTATTGTTGACTTAGAAGCCAAACGCCATGCCATTTCTACCATGGTAATTGAGGGCTAGGATATTAAATGTCTACTCTGCTTTTGAAGTCTGAGGTCAGCTAACCATTAAAACATACTAGAAATAATTAGAAAGTCAACATCACTATTTTAAGATTACTTTTGCTGCATTTTTGCATTTTAAATTCTGCCTATACTGTGCGGTTTTCATTTCAAAAGGACCAATACAAGGGTTGTGAATTAAAGTACTATTGCAGCTCTCTAAATAGTTTGGCAAATTATTTTAATTCTTTTAAATTTATGTTTATGTGAGTTTTCTTATTTAAAAAGGAATCACAATTCAGGTGTGTATGCTGAAATTATTGTGTAGTCAGTGAGCTTAAAATTCACATTTTGTAGTTTTACGTGAGGGCTCCTTTAGTGCAAATCCTGCTGGTTCTTGCATTTCTGTCAATTTATTCAACAGAATGCCTCTAACTTTATTTATTGTCATGGGAAACTTTCTGGTTTTTATTCCTTCCCCAGAGGAGTTTAAGAACTGCAACATTACTGTGTTACTTTAGACCAAGTAAATCTAGCTGAACTAGCTTATTTTGTTGCTTTTGTTTTTAAGAATTCATTATCGGCAAAAAAAAATTTTGATTATCATTTCATTATAGTTTTTATTTTTAGGTTAGTAATAATTTCAAACAAAATATAAGTTATTTAATATACTGCAAGAAATGATGTAAGAAATTAATTTTCTTTTCCTGATTTTTTTTTTTCCTGACCCTGCTCCTTCCATTATACACATACCAGTTATACACCTTACTTTTTTTTCATTGTTTGCACTCTGATTTAGCTTCTGAAATGGTCTTGTCTGCTGCCCTAAGTCTCAGTTCAGGGTAGAAGTCTCTGTCTTCCGCAGCTTAATATTAAGCAAATATTTTTCAGAAGTAAAATAAACTGGTAGTGATGATCTGGGTTTAGATTTTACATTATACAAGCATGTTTTTGCAGATCTTCTTGATCCTCTTGCTTTCCATCAGTAGATGCCAAAATATTTTAAATGGGGAATAAGTCCTTTCTCACTTTAGAGATGAGTAACTGAGAAAAACAAGGTTTTGCCGTGCGGTGCTGCCTTAAGGCACTGTTTGGTTTCCTGTCCACCAGCCTGAGGATGCTGCTGCTCACCATGCCGTTCTGTGCAAAAGATGTATTTCCTATTAGTTGTCTCCACACTTAGATTGGTGGTTTTTAAACCTCTAGTGCAAATGAATGATCTTATGTTCACATTTACCGAAGAGACTACTTCCCAGAAGCTCTCTTCTGGGAAGAGGGGAAATATATATTATCTGTCTTAAAATGCATGATATAAAATACTCCTCCTGGATCTGCTCTCTTTCTCTTTCTCTCATGCTCTCTTTCTCTTTTACCTCTTTTATAGAAACCAAATATTCAGTTTGGTCATTTTGAGATGACACATATATGTATGTATGTGTATATTGTTATTTTCTGTACTTAACAGTATCAACGTCAATCTTGGAAACTGATGCTTCCTTTATTTAAATAAAAAAAAAAAA
>WHYT01017347.1:228115-267461 GCA_009806455.1 Tetrax tetrax
GTCTTGTCTGCTGCCCTAAGTCTCAGTTCAGGGTAGAAGTCTCTGTCTTCCGCAGCTTAATATTAAGCAAATATTTTTCAGAAGTAAAATAAACTGGTAGTGATGATCTGGGTTTAGATTTTACATCATACAAGCATGTTTTTGCAGATCTTCTTGATCCTCTTGCTTTCCATCAGTAGATGCCAAAACATTTTAAATGGGGAATAAGTCCTTTCTCACTTTACTGATGAGTAACTGAGAAAAACAAGGTTTTGCCGTGCGGTGCTGCCTTAAGGCACTGTTTGGTTTCCTGTCCACCAGCCTGAGGATGCTGCTGCTCACCATGCCGTTCTGTGCAAAAGATGTATTTCCTATTAGTTGTCTCCACACTTAGATTGGTGGTTTTTAAACCTGTAGTGCAAATGAATGATCTTATGTTCACATTTACTGAAGAGACTACTTCCCAGAAGCTCTCTTCTGGGAAGAGAGGAAATATTTATTATCTGTCTTAAAATGCATGATATAAAATACTGGATCTGCTCTCTTTCTCTTTCTCTCATGCTCTCTTTCTCTTTTACCTCTTTTATAGAAACCAAGTATTCAGTTTGGTCATTTTGAGATGACACATATATGTATGTATGTGTATATTGTTATTTTCTGTACTTAACAGTATCAACGTCAATCTTGGAAACTGATGCTTCCTTTATTTAAATAAAAAAAAAAAATAGTAATCAAATTACTGTTTTGGATGTTGGACTTAGTACTAAACTGAATTAGCTAGCAGATTTTTGAGCTCACGTTTTCAAATGCACATGCCTATGATAAGCCTTTTTGGTAGATTAACTTTCCTCCCATCAAAAAAAGTTCCCACCTGCACGTTTTATGCACTTCCATGAAAGTCTCGGCTTGCTCGGGCCTTTTGAAAAATCAAAGCTATTGTGGGTCAAGGTGCGTTTTTTATAATGTTGGTCTTCAGTACCCATCTCAAAATTCTTGTGCTTGGTAAATGGAGAATCATCTGTGAAGCACATTAAGTAATATCTTGAAAGAAGATGAAACAAAGCTGGAAATTATTTCAGTTACTTCCTAATTAGTACCCCAGGGACTTCAGTCAGTCTTCTTTTAATCTGCCGTAAATGCACTTTCACCACTTCGCTTTCTTGTGGTGAAAGTTTAGATAGCCAAATGGGTGTTAGCGCTTTCCTGTAGCTGTTGTTATTCATTTTTTATTAAAGAGTGGTTTAATGGAAACGAACATACTACATAGTGGGAAACAAATACTGGACTGTAATACTATTTAAGAAATAGGGAGAAAAATAAATAGATGTTATTTTATAATTTGTGGACTTGCTTCAGCAGTGTGAATTCTATACGTGATAGTGCAGCAGTTGATCCCAAAGAGATTCCAGCGTCTCCACCCACACACCCTTGCTCACAGCAATAGCATTTCCTCACAGACACGCTTAAACAGTGACGTATTTTCTTATTCCTCTTTCCTCTTAACATGATACAGTCAAAATCAGTGTCTCTTACGCTTTTGGAGAATCTGCTTTTCTCTGCCATTGCTTATGTTAATGCACAGAAGCTGCTGTACTTTCATTCATTACTCTAATTGGATTAACAGATTTTAGTTTTGTTTAAGGCATAATGATACGAATATGCTGGACAGCCTTTGTCCCTAAAAACTTTTAATAACTTCTGTAGAGATTGCTGCAATTCTGCTCTCCTGATTCCTTTTCTGTATTGAGGAATAACTTGGGTTTTACCCCCACAATGTACAGGAAGGCCAGACGATGTCTGTCTTAAGGACCAGATTTTCAAAAATATCCAGATTCTTGAAATTCAAAGTCAACAATACTTTTGATATCCCCTCTAGCCACTTCACCTCGAAGTCTAGGGAACTGAATATCCTCTAAGAAACAGCCTTTAAAGAATTTTCAGCATTTGGAAGAAAAGTACTAGATTTTTTCCAAACAAAAGTGGAGGCCACATTTAGAAGAAAAGTCAGTTCACAAGGGTCTAAAAACATAGGTGAGATGTTACAGGCAGAGGGAATATAGGGATGACGTTATCGCCCAGTTATTCATTAACTTATCTCAATGCTTCAGATGAAAGGAGTGCCATCATTTACAGTATTAGGGCAGAGAGGATCACAAATTAAAATGAGGTCAGAAATAGCTAAAGGTTGTGATAAGATGATTACATGCAAGGCAGAATGAGAAGTACAAGTAAAGTCTGTAGATATGAAATGCTAATACATCCCTCTGGATCCACAGCTGTCTCAGCAGTATCCCACATCAGTAGTGGCCCAGTGTCCCTTCCTAGCTGCAGCTGCGTGAGAAGCTGGTGCCATCCTCTTTAATTTGGACTGTGCAAAACCTTTTGTCACTAGACCAGTATAATCAATTCTGCAGTTGTCTCTGAACGCTCTTCAGACTCACAGAAAGCAAATCCCTGCAGATAGTAGTTATCTACTCCTTGCAGAAGTTTCTTCCTCCTTTCTGGTAGTATGTAAAGCACGCGTGGTTTTCCAAAGCGTAGATGATCAGGACTCATTGGTAATGCAAAAGGTATCGTGCTCCAGTTAGTCACGTGTCAGGTAAGTCAAGGGGGTGTCTTCATAGCCTCTGGTCATGTCTCTTGAATTAGCAGCTCCAACCGGTCGTGCTGCTGGCAGCTGGCATACTTACGTAGAGAGAGAGATATATATGCATTTGTATATGTATGTGTATACCTAGAAACACACAGATGAGGTTCCATTAAGATCAAGTTATAGAGAGCAGAGGCACCAGAGCAATGAGGGTTCGGCAACTCAGGCTTGCACATGGGATAGTTGTCCAAGCACCTGCTAGGACTGCACCTGGTCCAAGCTGAATCCTTCGTTATCAGGGCTTCTCCAAAGCCCATTCCAGTGTTGGCACCCAGTTAATAGTATCTGTGTGACAGAGATTGAAAACTGAGAGATGCCACTTCTGCAATGAGTGTTCT
Source organism: Tetrax tetrax (assembly GCA_009806455.1). Taxonomy (NCBI): domain Eukaryota; kingdom Metazoa; phylum Chordata; class Aves; order Otidiformes; family Otididae; genus Tetrax; species Tetrax tetrax. The sequence goes on from WHYT01017347.1 coordinate 231,083, forward strand.
CTTGTGTATTTATCATCTCTCAGAGCCACAGACTAACAAAACTCCAAATTGATATTTCAATAAGTAATTTTATTTATTTTTTTTCATGGGTGGTATATATTCTAATAGTTTATCAGCTACAGAGGCTTCTAATGTGGATAGTAATTGTTTAGATGCTGCAGAGATGGATGCTAGAAATTGATTTTAGATGATCTCTGCGTTCCTCAAAGGCCACTGTAAAATGTCAGAGCCTTTTATTATTGGGTCAGTGATAACGAAAAAAAACTTAAAGGAATTTAGGAATGTTTTAGTGATGGAAGCTGCCTTCTTCAGTTTATCAGTTATAGAGATTGTGGAGAAAAGGGGATGTGTTTGAGGAAACTTCTAGTAAAAAAAAAAAGTATCGATTTGTACCGCTTGTTTGTTGTTCGGAGAGAGGCATAGGACTTTACTATTCCTTTCCATGTTGTTCACTTGACTTCTGCCTGTTCTTAGAGAAAAGAGCTGGAAGAGAGGTCAGATTGCACCACTGAAATCTTGAATGACAATAGAGGAGGCATAAATCTGCATAACAAATGTTTCTCTCTTTTTCCGCTATCTACCAATGAAATATGGTATGTGTTCCAAATATTTTGTATTTCAGTATAATTTTTCTGAAGTGCCACACTCAATTCATTTGCATGAGAAAAACTATAGGTGTTTCTGTGGTTCACGTGATGATGTACACCAGTGGAAGCTCTCGGCTTTATGAGCACTGCTGTCATGGCAAGTAGAGGTTTATTTTTACCTGTTGTTACTGGGCGATGCTGTATTAAAGAATAACAGATTCCCAGAGGAGAGGTTAACACAATTGCAAAACATCTTGGTATCTCTGGCTTTTTTTTTTTTTTTCTTTCTTTTAGCCTGTGCAAGGTTTGTTTTTACTTAATGTTTTGCTTTGAAGTAGGATTGTGTGGTGATATCGTGAAGAAAAGTATTTATTATTTTGGGGTACTATGTGTCCTCAATAGTCATGCTGCCTGTTCTAGATTTTTCTTTTCTTCTTATGAGACCGTCTCTTTTTCATGAAGTACCATTCAGACCTTTCTGTTCTCTAACTCTTCAACTTCCCTCCTTCCATTCTTTTCTCAGTTTTTCCCCATCTCTTCTTTTCACCATTTCCAAATCTTCTCCATACTACTGTCTCTACATCTTCCCTTGACTTTCTACTCCACAAATGCTGCTTATTCCTTCTAGATTTTCCAGATCTTGCTATGCTAGTCTGTTGGATGACTTAATCATGATCTTCTCAAGCTCTGTCTTCAGATGTGGTAGGATTTGATCACAGTTCCTGAAGCAGGGGTTCCCCGATCCCATTCACCTCTCATTTCAAAATGTTTTAATTTTTAACCCCCCAAAAATTATCTGATTTTTTTGTTATGATATTATAATATCTGAGATTTGCATACTTCTTTTTCCCATTTTGCTGTGAATTGAGTAAACTGTATTCTAGATTAGCTGAAGTTCATAAGATTGTATATGCAGCCTTAATCTGACCTAACACGTAGAGAGTGAGTGAATGAATATTATTCATTACAGTAACCTGAAAAATAGAACCTGCATATTTCCATTTACTAGTCTACCATAAATACAATAAATTATGCTTCGTTTTCTGTCCATCTCGGTAACAGGGGAATATTGTGGATGTTTGTGCCCATTACTGAGAAGTTCAGAGATAACATCAGAGGTAGCACTGTCCTTCACCAGCCAAACCATGTCTGCATGTGTGTTTCTAGTACCTAGAGGGTGGACTGCACATTTTTCACGTATTTCATATGTTTATAGTCTCCTTGTGGGGAGAAGGACCAGCACAGTCTGCTGCCAGTTTCTGTAATAAACTGCTGATAGAGGTAGAGTTTGGACTGGTGTTGAGTCCACCCTATAACTCACCTAAACTTCTGGAGGGAGAATGTTTGGTTTTTTACAAGTACTTGTCTTGGTTTTGGCTAGGATGGAGTTAATTTTACGCTCAGTAGCTGATGTGTTCTTGATTTCCTGTGTGAAGAATGCTGATAATACACTGATGAGTTGTTGCTAATGAGACCAAGGTCACTGTCCGACTTCCCAGGTTTCACTACCGTGCAGGTACGGGAGAGGGATACAGCCAGAACAGTTGGCCCAAACTGGCCAAAGAGAATATTCTATGCTATAAACATGACGCTCAGTACTTAACTGGGCTCAGCAAGCTCTCGCTTTTCTCTCATTGTTCGGAATTGTTCTGAGATCATTTGCAGGGTTTTGTTTTTTTCATTCCGTGATTGCTGCGCAGGATGGGCTGTATCGTTGGTGATACATTGTGCATCATTTGTTTGGGAGTTTTTTTCCCTCTTTTTGTTTTTGTTATTATTCCTACTGTTATTCCTATTATTATTATTTTTATGTATATAATTATATTTTCCTTTACTATCCTAGTAAACTGTCTTTATCTCAACTCATGAGTTTTCTTTTCTTCCTGATTCTCTCCTCTATCCTCTGGGGAGGGTGAGTGGGTGGCTATGTGGTACTCAATTGCTGACTGGGGTTAAACCATGACAACAGTTCTCAGTGATAGAGACAGAAAAATTAGGAATATTCCCAAGTATCCCATTATGCTTTGTTAGTTGCACTGTGCTCTGCCTAGCCAAGATGGGGGAAAGAACTGTATACACACTAAATAGCTGAGAATTTTGCTCATATTAGCTATTTTTCTCTTACTGTTGCAGTAGGAAAGGCCATATTTTAATATTGCGCTTTCTTCAGGAGCTTTGTGATTTGTTTTTTAATAAACTAAAAGAAAACCCCTTGAGTTAACATTGTAACATCTATCATTACCATCCTGGGGTTGATGTTCCTGTGGTTACCTGTGTCTTGGCAGTAGAAGAGCACACAGGATGGCAAAGCGGACAGTGGTAGAGCAACATAATAAAACAAAGAAAGTAAAGGTGAGAGACACTGATGAATTGTTCTGGCTGTTGTAAGATTTTCCTCCGAAAATGTTAGGGGGCCACGTATTTGCTCCTTTAAAGGTTAAGGATCATTGTAACTAATGTTATGATTAATACAATCTTCAGTTCTTGGCAAAATTAAAACTACAAAGTTGTACCTCATGTCACAAAAGAGGAGCTGTATTTAATATGTGATTTGTGTACTGATAGTTATTTGAATTTAATTAAACAGTTCTTGAACGTTTGATCCAAAGGAAGGAATTCAGAGCTGTTGCTGACTCCTAATGCTTATTAGCATCCCCTCAAACACATATCTTAAATTAACTCCTTTTTCCCTGACTTTTTCTGCCCCTTACTTCTCCCTTCCTATTTTACAAAGGTCTGAGCTGCATGGATCCTCAGAAATTTTGGGAATTAACGGACCCTTTAAGCATCCATCTGGGATATTCTGTGTGAAACATATGGTGTGCTGGGGGAGAGGTTTGGGAAGGCAGCGACAGGAAGACAATCTCCACTCCTTTCTGCCATGCAGGTGCCTCCCTGCCAGTAGAGCTGTAGACCTCCGTAACGGTAGACCTGTTAGTGATCTGCTGGAATGTAGCCATTCTGATCTTCTTTCATTCTGCCTAAGTTTACATTGTGAGAAAGTTTCTAACATCCTATCAACTTAGGGGAATATTTTGAATCAGTATCTATAATGAATGCTTAGGGTAGCTGTCTGTCTTCTTGGATGCTGATGGGGAGGAGATTCTGGAAGTTTGTATTAGACACTTTTGCTGAGTCTTTTTATTTAGTAAGGAAATTCTCCTTTCACTCTCACTGTCATCTGCTCAAATATTTTCCTTTTGCTTTGTCAGGAAAAATATGCCAAGTCATTTTTTCTAATTTACTGAGTGGATGACTTTTAGAAGAAACTTCTATAAACAGTATGTTAAAACCAAGGAAAAAGAATTTGACACCATGCCTAAGCTTAAAGTTTCCATGAAACAGAAGAAAGATAGATGTAAAGATAAATCAAGCTTTGCAGGGGTGTGGGGTGCACAATTCTTCCACTACTAAAAGGTGTATACTGTCTCCCTTCTTCCACTACATGATCAGAAATCTGAGATTTACGACATACTGCATGAAAACAATATGCTCAATACTTGCTAGATTGTGGTTTTTGCTTGTGTAACACAACGAGTGTAGGTGGAAAGTATTCCAAGTTTTCACATATATATAACTTTATATATATATGTATTTTTATAACTTTTTTGTAAAGGCTAGGAAGAAACTGTTCTTGCTGCCAGGACAGTTGCTTTTGTCAGAAACAATTTCAAAGTACACAAGAGACAAGATTAAATTATTTTGGGGTCTCTGATAAAACACAAATGACATATGCTTATGATGTGATAGGGACTATGAAAGCCATGAAAGAATCTGTTGTTGCTTTTTTTCCAAGTTTGGACACATAATTAAAAGCAGAACTTAAAAGTTACATGGGTTTTCTAAATCTTAGACAAAGCCATTGACGATGTTTTTCTAACAACAATCAGTCTTGGTTGTCAGTTTTGAAGGACAAAATTCAGTGACCTGACAGCAATCCTGTTTGAGGCTTGTCATGAAAGATCAGTTGTGTTGAACCTGCAGGGTATTTTGTTTTTTCTACAAAATAGTTTCTCTCCCCAAACAAATATAAAATGTGTTTTAAAAATACTATCATAGTGACTATGATTAAATAAAATAACTGATGCAGAGGTCAGCTCTAACCAGGATAAGTCTTCGCTGTGCAGAATGTGAATCAAACCCAGAAAAGGTGATTGATTCTTGATCGAATAACGGGAAGGCTGTCTTGAGGACAAGCACTGACATATCAGGTCAATTGTCTAGCTGTTGTGTTAACTGCTAAGATGAAGGAACAGGAGGTGATTGTTATGGAGAGGATAGAGAGCTTGACAGCATCTGAAAAATATCTGTTTAAATATGGAGAAACATAAATCCAATACAGCTGATGTAGGATAGGAACAGCTTGTCTGTTGGGATAAGCATGAGTAGTTTTTCCTGGTCCTGTTGTAACTCAAGGAAATTTTCCTTTCATTTGAGTTTTACTGTACTATGAAAGGTTTTGTCTGTAGATAACACACTCTACATAGATCTAATATTTGAATTTTCTGTATAAAAAACGTTGGAGATGGTTATACTCATTCTTCCCCAATGACAGATGAAAGACATGTAATGGTCTAGTGTGAATTATCAGTTTTGATATCAACATTAAAACAAATCACTACGGTAAAATCAGCTGAGGTGAAATTCAGCTGTGAGTGTGCTGTGCTCCATACTACTGTTTTAGTAATAAAATAGTTCCAAGCGGGGAAGACTCTGCAAAGATGTAGCAGCTATTATTAGCCAGACTGCCTCTAAAAAGGTGTTTATTTTAGTCTTGCATGACTCATCCTTATTCTTACATAAAAGACACGACATAGTGCAGTTCACTGACTTTGACCACTAATCAAAATACTGGCAAAACCTCAAAGTCTGTGCTTTTTCCTTTGTCTGTCTTTTTAATCTGCCTCTTACTGCACGACAATGGGAAACAAAATAAGTAACCGCCGTTTATTGTTTCTGTTACTAAGTATGATCTAGGAAGCTTTTAACTAATACGACATCTACCATGAAAACAGTTCAGAAGCCATATAATGTTCAGTGAGGTTTTTGTCGTTTGCTGCTTGTTCCTAGCTGTCATCATACCGTATTAAATCATAGCTTTTGGCCATGCTAGATCTCCCACAACCTTCCGGATGGGCTACAGTTATGTCAGACAAAATTCTTCATCTCTTCTTGATAAGTTATGGGATAACCCTGAGGTGAGACCAAAAAAAAAAAAAAAAAATCTGGTTATATGTAGTTAAGTGAGGGTGTTCTTTATTAACCTGAGGGCCAACGATGGGAATGATGGAGAGGGAGGCAGCTCAGAGATGCTTGGGTAACAAGTAGCCTAGTAGTCTAAATGAGAGGCTGCCCATGTAGCTTTGTAAACAGGCTGTTCTCATTTTAAAAAGCATGAAGAGGAAAAAAAAAGGGTAGAACTAGCACTACTGCTTCAAGACGAAATGATTGTAACTCTTCTCATGAAAACAAAAAGCAGAAATAGGAGTAAAGAAGGTAATTGGTAAGCCTTCAAGTCCCAGTTGGGAATTATAATTTCCTGACGGAAAAGTCTAATAGGACTTTGCTAATGTTTCAGTTGGAGCTGTGGTGAATGCAGTATTCAAGACTTAAAAAAAAAAAGTATACAACTGCATTTCCTGCTTAGAAGGCAAAGCAAGAAGTAAAAACATAAAATATATTACTTTCCCTATGCTTGTTTGAAAATGGAAAGATTACTTCATCTTTTCCAGATGGAGGAAAATAACCTTCATTTTTTATCACAACCTGCAATCCTTCTTTCCTTTCTATTTTTGGCTTTTAAAAATGTTCCATTACACCCTCTTGTTTGGGAATATATCTTTCTGGCTGAAGACAACAGACTGTCCTACTTATCAGTTATGCTTTGTTAGCTAGTGGCTTAACTCCTCAACGTTATGAGGAACTTTGTGATTAGAGGACAAAGTTTGATCCTAATTCTTATTTCACTGATGTTTCCCTGATTGTTTAGTTGATGTAATGCAGTGAGTGGGATAAAGATGGTGGAAAATGTTTTCTATTTGCAATATTCCTACCTGGTAAGGAGGATCTAGAATTCATAAAGTCTCTACCTGCAGTGCAGAGAACGGAGCCATCCTCAATGGTAGTAGACTTTAGTGGCACCAGAATAAGGCTTTAAAGAAATATTCTTAGAGCTCAGAATTCAGGCAGCCTGACTCGGTTTGTTGTCAAGCAATAATATATTTTCCATGCGTAGCAGGAGTCATATTATCAAAACAGGGTAATGTTTCTGTTGATTGATTTGTAACTAATAACATTACAATTATACTGTCATGATGGAAAACCTGAAGTTATAAATAATCAGAAAAAGTTATCCTACTCTTACGTATCCTTCAGGTTTTGAAAGAGAGAAGTTTGAATCACTAAGCAGATTTCAGAGCTATTATCAGTTTAATCTTGGTGCAGATAAGTAATGATACAGTTATAATTTCAGCCTTGTTTCTGAAGTTTCAACGTATTTTCTTTATTTTGCTCAATTTCTGCATATTTGTTTATATCCTAAGGTAAGTTGTCTGGGTTTATGTGAAGGAACCCAAAGTAATGAAAGATGTCCATATCCATGGCAGGGGGGTCGGACTAGGTGATCTCTAAAAGTCCCTTCCAACCCAAACCATTCTATGATGCTGTGATGCTATGGTAATGATTACTTATTATGAAACACTGTTGAAAGCATATCAGAAGGTAAATTGAGAATCAGATGCTTTAAGGAGGCTACATCCTGTTTTCTAGGTCTTTGATCTAGACCCGAATGTCTGGCTTTAGAGTTCTGGCATCCGCATAACTTCCTACATTATGGAAATTCTGTTTATTCCATGGACACGGGACAACTTTTGAAAGAGTTTTTACTATTTTCTCACATATCCTTAATTTCTGACTAATAGTCTGTGATGTGCTCTCTTCTTTTCTCCTTGAACATAAAACTAGCCAAGAAAGTATTTATCCTAGATCTTTCTTTTATGAGCACAGTACCTCAGCTCATGAAGACATCTCAGCAGTTTCTTTCTCCTAACAGTGACCTCTTAACCTGAAAGTCATCTTAAAGAATGATTGGTAGTCCCTGGTCTTCAGGGTCGGGTTTTTTGTTGTCGTTGCAGTAAAGAATTACTCCATAATCCAAGTGTGATTTCTTAAAAATTAATTGCTAATGCCAGTATGGGAAACTGACTGTATGTGCTGTAGACCTGATACAGCCATACCACTTAATAAAAAAAAAAAAAAAAAAATAAAAAAAAGCAGTACTCTAAATAATGAGCAATGTAAGAAGCAAATAAATTCAAATTCTTAGTCTTTCACACAGAAAATTACCACTTAGCAAAGACATATGTTTAAAACAGGCTAAAGAACACTGAGAGAACGGGAGAACACTAAGCTGAAGATGAAGTAGATATCATGTAGGTAAAATAATATTGTAATGGCCCATCTGTATTACAGCTTATTGTAAGAAAAAAAAAAAACAAACAAAAAACAAAAAACACTGCTTATACACCAGAAAACACCTAAGGATGTGTTTACTAGCTAAATTAAAGCTTGGTTTGCAGCATCTCTTCCCAGATTTACAATCTTAAAATCTCTTTTAACTCTAAAATGCCAACTGCATGGGAGGGGGAAAGTAATGTTACCCCATTAATAACTAGGAACTGCACATCTAAGGAGATCTTTGACTTAATTTCTGAAAATGTGAGTATATTGGGAAAGAGTGAGAACTGATTTTGGTAGCTTTCTGAGCAGTTTGAGGCACAAGCTGTAGTGAGGAGTCAGTGGCTGGACTTGTTAGAGTATCAGCAGTATAAATACTTTTCTTGAAAGTCAAGGAAAAATCTGGTCACAAAATGACAGGGTTAGCCCTTCTTCCTCTGGCTGAAAAAAACAGAATTCTGAGCAAGTAAGAGGTGAAATCTTTACAGTTGTGTAATGTCATTTATCTGTATCTTTCAGCTGCTGAGGGATAACTGCTGAATGCCTTGGCTAATTAATCCCTTATGTTCCGAGAATACTGGAGTCATTAGCATGCAGAATCATATTGATTTTGATTAAATTTTGAAAACTACACTTAGCACCTTCCACAGCAATCTCCGTATGTCATCCCTGACCGTTCTCCCAGTATATTTAATGTTACTGGTGCGGGTGCACACGTTAACACTGTGCATGGTCTGTGGTGGAAAGAGCCTTGAGCTGGCATTGAGCGTACCAGCTCTGAAAACAAAAACGTGTTGATGTGGTGCTAATTAGCCTGAAGGCAGCACCATGCTGGCATGACTACATTTCTTCCAGGATTCAAGCTCATGTCTCTGCATGGTGTCACGCCGCATCGTTGAGTTATGCCAGATTGCTCAGTGCTAGCTCAGGTGCTTCTCATCCGGTATTCGCTCACACACCTTGGGAATCCTTCTCTCTCTGTGTCCTAGACGTGTCCTCAGAATAAATTGTGATGAGATAAAGGATGAAGTGCTGTTCAGTGTCTTAAGATCAAAAGGAGAGGAACAAGGACATTCAGTGTGGATAGATCCATGGTACATGGATAGGATGCACAGGAGCATTGCTGCGTTAAACAGGGATTGCAGGGGTTCCCAAAGAGACAACCATGAAGCCCGTGGGGATAGAACAGGAATTCAGGGAACCATAAATATTTGCCCTGACCTTGACAAACAAAGCCAGTGACTTTTACAACTTAGTTTTTCCAGATTTGGATAAAGTCAGTTTCTGAATTAAATAATAAGATTCAGTCTCTCCAGGAGCCTAAGATTTCCAACTCTTTCCTTCTGAGCAAGAACTGCCATGTAAACATGAGCAAAATAGCTTTAAAGCTTTCTAGCTTTCTGTTGAGACAACACTAGAGTTGGAGTCAATATGTTGTTGAGAAGACTGAATTATTTTCCCAGTCCATTGTCCTTTTGTGTTCTTTTTATGTAGCCCTTGCCTGTTGTACCAAGATTGGCCATTTGATGGAGTAAGGAAAGGCTGTGTCAGATTATAGCTGCTCTTCCCCTCTTAGAAAATGTTAAGGACTAGTTAGTGGCATATTTTGTCTGCTTTATTTATTTATTTTTAAATTGCTGCCTCTGAACAGCACCGTTTTTACAGTTCCCATGCATAGTAGCAGAATTATGTCTGGTGGCATTGTCAGCACACACCTGCATTTTTCTCCATTCCTCTGGACAAAATTGTGCTTCTTCAGTAAGAAATTATTCTTCCCGATAAGCGTATATTATATATGTATGTGAAAGAAACTATATATTATTAACAATTCATCACTTAACTATTTCAGACAGCATATATTTAGAATGGCTAAAAATATTTTTAATTTCAGAAGCTCTCAAGAGCTTTGGTTACGGATCAGGAATTCCTTGCTTTCTGCAGGAAGTCGCTATGAAGATTGAGAAACATGCAATAATGAAACCCAACGGCAGAAGACATTCTGCCTCAGATTGGGGCAATTCCACCAGTGCTGCTGTGCAGGACTTGGTATACACATTAGTATGAGTGAGTAGAGCACATTAAGGTTACTTTTTACAGCAGGTTTCCTAGAACTGAAACTTTTGTGTTACCATGGTCAGACTTCAGGATCTAAATCACATTTTTCATGCCTGTCTTCCTTGTAGTCTAAAAAAAGCCACCTAGAAATCAATAAAAAGAGTATTAGGATACACTGAAATTGTCCCTCTGCCATTGCCAGACTGACTTGTCAATGTCAGTAACTGGGACAAAACTAATTTAGGTCAAGGTATTTGGAGATAAATCAGTTGTGATGCTATTTGGGCAATTAAGTAAAGAGCTAAGAGGCTGGGATAAAAAAAAAAAAAAATGTCATTCAGAGAGAATCCATTACTGCCTTAAAGTCTAAAATTTATACATTAGGCTTGTGATATACCTCTTTCTCACAGTTCTACATGTGAGTGTATCACACTGCAAAGCCATGTGAGCAACGTGATGTTAAAGAAATGGTTATTGCTAGCTATGAAATGAAATCTGTAACTACTAGTGGGATTACTTGATGCATGTTTGGCAAAATGCAAAGTTCTTTTTCCCCAGATATATCCCTTGCATGTAAAATTCACATACGCTAGCGAATTAAAGTATTAAAAGTTTTCTGGCATGGGTGGCCGCTGGCGTGGAACAATGCACTATTACAAAATTAGAATCGGCCTCCAAAGCAAGGCAGCTGGATCCATCATCTCTCCTGGAAATGGTCCTCAGCCCATGCTGGTTCCCAGATCCTTCAGTGGGTCTGGCGGGAGTGCCCTTGCAGGTGCTGGCCAAACAGGATTTAGTAGCCCAGCGGGAAGTTCAGCGCTCGGGAAGGCGGCTGGGTTGTGGTGCGTAACTTGCCATCTGTGTTCCTGTCAGGAGCAAACATTTGACTGGCCCTTCCCTGATGATGATGATTTGGGATTAAGCTTTGGCACATCAAGTGTTCACAGGCGTCGTCCCAACATCTTGGGTAGCTGTATCTCCTTCGCGGTGGGATGCGGGTTGCTAAGTACTTCGGGAGTTTGAGCTCCTGAGTCTCCCTGAAGCTGTCCATCTCAGTTTCAAGGGTAGTGCACAAGTGACCCAGGCCCAGCTTTTGATGATTATAACTTCAAGGGAAATAATTGGCTCTTTCTGCAGTGCCTCTAAACCTTTGCCTAAGAACTTGATTGACACTTAAATTCCACTCTACAACACTTAGTTACCATTCCATTTAATTTAAATTATAAGGGATTTGCATAATATTTGGTGTTTAAATCCAAGCTTCTCTTCCTTATTTTTGGGAGCACCTAGCATTTCAGCCCTTCAGTCTACGGCAGCATCATCCTTCTCTGTTCTTCCTTTGTTGTCTGTACTTCATAAGTTCCTTTCTGATCTTTCCTTGCTTACTTTAGACTTAATTCACATTCCAAAAGATTTTACATGGAATCATGCTTACTGGGGTTTTGCTATCTGTGAGTGTCTCGGGTTTGGTGTTTTTATTTTTAATTTAATGCACAGAAAAACGTCAGGCTAACGAATCTGCAAAATTACTGTTGTTACGAACGAGGCTGCCATTTTCTAATTGGAAAGCCTGTTTTGTTATCTTCACTTGTGCTCCATTTGTTTCCCTCTCCTCAGTGTCTGTGTTGGGTTTTGTGGCACGTTTATTTCAATAATGTGCTTCTGATGAGTTGCTACGTTTTTACATGCTCGTACAGCTCTTCAGTGTGTTCCTAAAATGTCAGTGCGTAAGAGCACTGATTCATCCAATACACTGCACATCTGACTTCTGTTTGTGCAGCAGGCAATTTTGTTGCTAACTTTAGGTGTTGAAAGAAAGAGGAGGGCCGGTTTGGGTTCCTTTTGGCCACTAGAAGGAAAGAAGTGATTCCAAAGGAGCGTTTCCAGCTTGTTTTGAATCAGAATTTGACCGTGGAGCAAATGTTTCCAAAGGACAGGCTGCATCATCTCGTTGCCGCTGCAGGCACCCGCAGACTCGGAGCAATGCGTGAGGCAAAACATTGCTCAACTGGTTTTTGCCTTTTGCTGTGAGGATGTTGCCTCAGGACTGGCGTTCTGTGTAGGCTAGGTGGAGCCTCTTTAAAGGCCAGAAATTTTTCTCGTGCTCTGTGAGTCATCAGATCATACAAAAATAGATTTTTTTTACTTCTAACTGTTTACAAATAAAATCAAACTTAATGGAAGGTTTGTCAGTGATTCTTATTCACTGTGACAAGATGCTCTGAAGAGTCTGCTGTTATACTTCTATGATGCTTGTTCACTAACCAAAATAGATCGTTCCTTCTTAAGAGAGAACCTTTTTGCACTTATATTCTTCCTTGAGATGATAAAAAGTCATTCTGTGTGGATAGCAATGAAATTAGAACGTTGCTGCTTTGAAGTGGTAGCAAAAAGACTCTATGAATTAATCAAGTTGCTCTTATCAACCAGTTTGTTTTCTTTAAAGAGAACTGCAAAAGTTGTCTTGTGTTGCTTTTGAGTTTTGGTTGAGTTGATGTTGGGTAACGCTATATTTGCGGCTGGTGTCTATTCTACATTGTAATTACAGATATGCATTCTGATATTCTTTTACAAAGTAGGATGTGCAGGATTTTTTTTGTCCTTGTAGGTGCATCTGGTAAATTCTGACACTCCTCAGCAAAAGCAGGTACTAGAGGATTGTCCATTATTGTTCTTTGTAATGTGTCGTGCTTCCTAATCAAATCTGCTAGAGCTTTTCACCTCCATTGGCTGGGCCTTAGTGGTTGATGGTTGGTTAGATCTATTACAGTGGATTAGTTATTTTCCCCTTTTCAAGTCTTTTGAACTGGAGCACGGGTTTAAAGGTCACAAAGTGAGTCTCAGGTGAATTGGGATTGTAGTGCAATTCTGATGCAGTATTAAAGGAAGAATAACTTTGAAATAAAATAATGGAGTTCTATCCAGTCATCTTAAACAAAAAAAAAACCAAAAAAAACCCCAAAAAACCCCAAAATAATCAAGACTAGATTGAACACAAATAGTTGGGAAGCAGTTAGAACCAGTTGTTACCTGCCATGCAAGTAACACATTCTAAGCAAGCAAATTTGGGTAGTTGAGTTTTGCGCCGCATCGTTAGAGTTCCAGGAGCCGTTAACTTGAGATAGAGGACCATCTCTTTCTCCAAGCAAGCTGCCACAACTGGAGTGGATTTTTTTTTTTTCCTTAGTAATTCCAATTCTTTTCTTATAGAGACATGTAATTTAGTTTGGTTGGTTATTTTAAACTAAACATTTCTATGTTTGTAGCTATGGTGTGCTATGACTGTATAATTGATAGCTGGTTTTTATTTTCAGTTTTGGAAGTCTTGCATAAAACATGCACATTCTTTTGGCAATAATTGAAAACTGCAGTATGGTTAGTGCAGTTAGTAATTTTCTAAATTAGGATGGGACGCTCCTAACATCACCAAGTTCATGACTCAACTGACGGATGCGCGTTTCCTAAATCTAATACAGAGAACATTTTTTCAGTGAGTTTGATTATTCAGTATGTGCTTAAGCCAGACTTCAGTCTTCATTCACTCTTTCTCAGGCATAGCCATGGCAAAATGGTCCGCAGGCGTGAACTGTTTACCAGTTCTTTAGTTGTAGTTCTGTTGAAGTTAATGAGCATAAAGTTAATCAAATCAGGACATTGTTGAAACGAAGGATGCTTTTCTGTAGTACAGATTGGCTGCACGGCTCTACTGGGCAAACCACAGCCAAATGACCCGGTGATCTTAGAACAGCAAATGGTGCGAAACTTGGGCCTGCCCATAGGCTTGATGGGCCCACTCCTTCCCAACATGAATCACTGAAGGCAAACATGAAGTAAAATGCGCTTTACAACGAGGTCTGTGAGGCTGAAAAGTCAAGCTGGAGCTGTTCCTGTTTGAGTTTCTGTTTCTGGAAGCAGTCCTGCTCATGCTCTTCCACAAAGACAGAGAGTGTATTGCATGCCTGACTAAGGAATGTTGGCTTACATTTGTTTTACAGTTAAATCTCTCTTAGGTAGCTCTTATTTCCTTGCAGTGTGTAGCTCTGAAGAGCAAAATAATTACCTACAAGTCTCACTCTAGAGGCATAAATGTTTTCCTGCATTTTCTTCTAGATTCGTATAGGAAATGCCATCATATGCAGCCTAACCTATTCTGTGAGTTTTAACAACATGATTAAAAAAAAAAACCAAAAACTTATAAACAATTCCATGTAAGGCACTGTAGTTAAAACTAAAATGACTTTAAGAAAGAATTATCTCTATGTGCTGTAAGACTAAGCTTTCCTACATAAAGATAAATACATGAATACTTTTTAATTATTATTATTGCTACTGCAGATACATTTTCTGGAAAGTGACTATATGTGGGAGGAGGAAATATAGATTATCTGTATTTGATGACAACACATTCTGTCAATATATCTGTGTAATCTCTGTAAAAATATTTAACTGAAAATCATTGAAATGCACAGAACCGACCAGTTTATATCGCATATAAAAAGTTTAATTTTAAATTGTGTTGCCTAACTAATGTGTGCTTACCTAATGAAAAAGAATATTGGGCTGCATTATTAATGCTCATAGATATCTGTATTTTGGTATGTATTTTAGTATTCTCTGCCTAATGGCCTTTAATATAGGTATGCACAGTTTTAAAAATAGAAATGCTCAGGCTGCTGTCTTCTACCTGTTGTAAATACTTATCAAGTGGCTCATTCAGAATTCAAATAAAGATCTATTGTCTTCTCAGTGCTTGCATAATACTGCCGTACTCCTGATTTAAAAAAAAAAAAAAAAAGGATATATTTTTAGGGTTGAACATAGCCTCGTGTTTTTATGAAGTGTTAAGATGGGAATTGTTTAATTGGGGTCTGAAGCATTTCATCACTTCAAAGGTCAGAGCGCGGCAGACGAGTGCTGTTCCCAGAGTGTAATTGCACGAGCACCTCTAGCAGCAACGCTGCCTTCAGCATCCTCTGCTGCTCTTCGATCCTGTCCCCGCGGACCTGCTCTGCTCCACAGGTGAAGGTGTTCGTGAAGCTGCTCAGTGAACCAGCTCCAGGATCAGGCTGGGCTTTGAGACGCAAAATGGATCCTCTTCTTCATGGTGCCCTGCAAAGAGTTGTCCCAGAAGAGTTGAGGGGTGCAAGAGGGGTGTATGCTGGTATCGTGCTGCCAAAAGGATTCTTGTCCTCAACCTGTCATCCCAAGGGACCATGTTCTGCACACTGTGGGGTTGTTTTTTGGTTTTTTTTGGTTTGGGTTTTTTTTTTTTGGTTGGGGTTTTGTTTTGTTTTGTTTTTTAAATCCTCTGGACTCAGCTTCTCAGAAGGGCCTCGCAAAGCATCAGTGACTCCGTTTGAAAGCGTGGCAAACTGATATTGGGGGTGGGGGGTCAGCAGAGGAGAGTAGAGGCATAAGACTCTGCTAGACTTGCTTTTCTGCTGCAGACTGTTGAATGTGCAGCTTGGGTTGCGTTTATTTTCTTTATGTGAAAAAAAACCAGTTTGCTCAGAACAAACCCCAGCAGAGGTGGATGAGTATGTGTATGTCAGAGAAATGAGGTGAAAGCGGCTCCGGTTGCAATGGTTGAGCAGTTTTAGATTTTCATGTGTACTTTCATCTGTGAAGGGCAGATATGCTAGAGATGTTTCATTAGTATATGGGTGACCTCTAGTTTGCTATTTTTGGTACCCTATTTTTGGTGCTGGCTGTGTATGATAATTTATAATATAATCTGAGACCAAATTAAATGTAAGAGGCGTGTTCATGAGATGAATGTTAAGATAATTTCTATTACATTTCAAACTTCATTTTATTTTTACTGAAGTTTAAATTAGAATGTTATTTTTTAAAGCATTGGAATTTGAGGAAAAAAATAATTATCAGCTTATCTTCATGGAGTTCATTTTAAGGCAAAAAGAAGCAAACGTCACAAAGTGGATGAACTACCAGGCACTAATGGAACTCAGATAAACAAAATAAGTGCATGCTGAAAAACAAAAGGAGTAGTAAATAAATACAATGCCCACAAAACTAGGGCAAGGGGCGAGGTGAATGCTAAATCCAACCTCTGTGATTAAATTAGGCCACCGTCCTCCTAAGGATTATTGTGAGCCATCCAGATGATGTATTTGGCTCTAGCATGCTCCTGAATTCTCAGGAAGAGGAGAAAGATTTGGTAGACAAAGGAGATGAAATCTGAAAATGGTGCCTGGACTCTCTTCCTAGCTGTGGACCAAACCTTTGGACCTCCATAGCTTGTTCCCAGGGGCAAACCTCTTGTCTAACAACTACTCTGAGCATGGAGAAATGGAGAACTGGTCAGAGATCTGTCCAGACGACTGCTGCCCATCTTCTCTTCATCTTTGACATTCCCAGACCATTAAACATTCAGTGAACATAAGTCATGTTCTTCAAAACAGGTTAAAATATCAAGTGTAGATCACAACATCATACCACCTTGTATCAAGATATACCAATTAGGAGTAATACTATTCTGAAGGTTCCTCAGAAATTGAAATCTTTTCAGGTCTGTGTATCAGAGAGCAAAATAGATGTCTACAATTCACTTGATTATTTTTTTTCCTAAGAGAAGTTACGACATGAAAAACTGCCACCTCTTGCACCTGAAAGCCATTGGACAATTCACCCTAAGTGTAATTTAATTGATTGCAGTACACTGCAATTCAATCAACTGCAATAAAGTTAATTGAACCTCTCCTAAGAAATGTGACTTAAACCAATTGATTCAAAATAGTAACAGGTACTGATTAATGGAGACAATTATTTTTAATAGGAATGGGTCCAAGTAATTGAGTGGTGTTTAAATGTTCTGTATAAGGTAGTCTCATGAGGACAGTAGTTACTTTCAGCAGCTTTCAGATTAGATATAAGTAGGCAAAATGTGGAATTTTAGGTTAAAATGCTAGTTTAACATGGTCCCACCTTTTAAGCCATGGCGTGGGTAAGAGATTAAGAGCAACCTTCTACTCTGCTGCTTTTCTTATCGTATATGCTTTCGAGTTTCACCCTGAACTTAACCATTGAGTTCTGTACAGAAACAAGTGTTGTGTGTGTTACTTGGCAATGTTTTTAATGGGACAAAATAAGACATTATTGAGAACCCATTTTGATATATTATTCCATTGCTTTTTTTTTCTGGTAAGGCTGGATTATTATTGAATGCCCTGACTTAAAGCAAGCCGAGGATAAGGGAAGTTCCATTAAAATATCCAGTTGTGTTTTCTTTTTATGCTGTGGGGTTTTTTGCATATATGTACATGGTCACATGAGCAAAATTCACAACTTGACCCTTGTGTAAAATGGTCGGGGCTTTTGCAGTTTTTAACCAGCATTAGGATCAAATATTTTGCTGCTCAACTTGAAGTCCCGAACATTTTCCACTGGCTGTGTGTAAGGAACTCTTTCAGATAGTAAAAAATATCTGTGCTCCAGGTCAACAACTGTGAGGAAGGGGGTAGTGCAGGCATTCCCCATTGCATCTAGCAGGTTATTAGAAGAAAATGAATTGTGTGTTTCTCAAGAGAGAGGTCACACACTGACATAGGTGCAGTGCAGGTTAGGTGAATACAGGACCATCTTTATAAGCTAGTTTGACTGAATTTAGACACATTAAAGAAAAAAAAAAACCTAGCTTTGAAGTGCTGGGCAGCTGTTGTGCAACATTGAGGTTTTAGACTTTTTGTTGTAATAGATCATTAAAATGCTTGTTTAGGCAAGACAGCATGTTACTCCCACCTGATCTTTTTGTAGAATGCATGGACAGTAGGGGGAGCATAGGAAAAAAGGATTAGTATAAACTAAGCACACCTAGGATGGAAATTAGAGGGGGAAAAAAAAGGTCCTGAAAAGGTTTTGGGGCCTAGTAGGGAATAACAGGGACAAGAAATCTAAGAAGTTCCAAGATGGAGCTTGGCTACGTCTTAAGAAACACATTATGTGATGCAGTTACCATGACAACAAAGGAGTCTGGAGTTTATGATCTGAGATGCCTCATCATTCCAGTGCTTCTGTCAGAAATATAGACGTTTCTAAGTGCAGCTGAAGATTTGCAGTACCGGTGCTACTCAAAGAGCCAAAGCCTTTCTCAACAGGGTGGCTCAGCGGTCTCTAGGCAGAGACCAGTTTCATGCTGCAGTTCAGAAGATGACAGTTTTGCCATCACTAAAGCTATTGAAGGAAAAGTCTGCCGCTTGGCTGGGGCAACCCTGCGGGTCCTGGGTTTCACCAGGGAGCCTGGGCTTCAGCCAGGCCTGTGGCCCTTGCAGGGAGCAAGCACCAGGCAGTAGGCCTTCGTGCGAGCTGCCGGGGAAAAGGCACAATATTCCCCCGAAAGGAAATAGCGGGGAGTGTGGTGTCAGGATGAAATCTAAAACCTCAAGACATAGTGTCTCCACAGGGTATTTTCCTTTAGGTATCTTATATCTTGTTTTTTTACCATAATAATTGATCTTATGCAAAATAAATTTGTAAATTTGTAAATTTGGCAATGCTACTAATGATTTTTTTTTCTGTACTTTCTGGAAGGGGGTAGGTTCTTCCTTATGGTATTTTTTCTTTTGAAGAAACCCCATAGAATCACAGAATTATTGAGGTGGGAAGTCACCTCTGGAGATCACCTAGTCCAATTCTGGGCTCGCCAGCTTCGTCTTCTTTATAAGCTCCTATGCATTAAGACCACCAATCCAGGCAGTTCTATGACTATTAAAAATTTACTAATGCAAGATTTCAGCTGGAGTTTCCGCATGCGTGTATCTCTGGTTCTGTGAAGTTGTTTTTAATTTTTTAACAGTGCCTTTTAGGTCAACAGAGTGCATGAAGCCTCTGCAGCATCTTTTACATTAAATTAGATTACATGGGATATGGTTGAATGCTAATAGCATTCAGAGATGTTTGTGTTGGAGATCAGAATGTAAACTAGCTTCTTATTTGTGTTAGTAAGTTTTCAGGAATTTTCCAGAGACTGTTCAAGGCCTGTTTCAGGACCTCTTCAAATAAATGAATAGTTGAGGCCCAGTGGACTGAAGCCACCTGCTTTTGTTTGTTTAAGCCTCTGTATTATGTTATGAATAATTGGGTGTACAGATACAAATCCATAAATTAATATCTGTTATGAGACTCATTTGTATATTCTATTATAACTTTCTGTTTTAATCTAAGACACAGAAGAAACTTATGTGTCAGCTTTTGGAGATGAAGAATCTTGAAATTGTTTGTGGTTAAATGCATTTTATAAGTACATAAAATACCATATAAATCGAAAACATGCTAACAGAAGGCAAGTGCTGGTAAACGCATTCAGCATTTAGAATGGATTTAAGGGTTTTAGCATAAAGAAAATTATAGGATTTTTGACCCTAAATATGCTTGTAGAGTGCAAATTTTGGATGGTCTAAGTTGGTGCTTCAGCCCATCACAAATTATTTAAGGCCAGCAGAACCACAGACACCACAACCGGTTGGATTAGCACTGCGGATATAACGAGCGAATGAATAACTTCCCAGAGATTCTTTAGGTCACTGTGTCTTTCTTTGTCTCATATTTTAGCCTACAGAATAAGAATACTTCACAGATGGGAAATTCATGCTGGTTTGCGACATGCTTAGGCAGTGTTATGTGCACAACTGTGTACCTACTTGAAATGCAAAAGTATAATCTCAGCCTACAAAATTACTTGTATGCTATTTATTTTGCTGGTAGAAATTGTAATTGAGTTAGCATGTGTTAAGTATTTTAAAAAATGATTTTTAAGAAGTGTGTAGGCAGGGGTTTGTAAGTTTGTGTAACGGGTTTGGTTTTTTGTTGTTTTTTTTCAAGTAGTTCAATGGATAAGAAGAGCTTTTGAGAAGCTTATTTTGACAGAACGTGCGTTCCTGACTGCAAGGTGGATTTGGTGACCATTGCACCAATGCAGTGGTCGTTCTGAGGAGAGTGATTTTGTCCTCTTAATTACTGTTGAAAATTATTATTTACTACATTTTCCACTGAGAGAATGTAGATAATGTAAGGATGAGGATGATGCGTTGAAGAAATTAAGACTTCTTTTTTTTTTTTTTTAAATTAATAGAACAAACTCTATAAAGGTCTCTCTTTCTCTGGTAGTGTTTTTTCTTTTGCACCTTCCTACGAGAAGGCTGCTTTGGTGAATATGTTCCAGCTCATGCATCTGCTATTCTACAATGCGCAGGTTATTTTATGTTATTTATTTTAATTTAATTTATTTTTTATTTTGTTTTATTTTGTTTTTCAACCCATTGCATAGTTACAAAAAAAAAAAAAAAAAACATTTTTATGCAGCCTGTCCCACTATACATAAAATCTACCCCAGCATCTCTGGGACACTCATTAATGTACTCTTTTCAAGAAACTCCACATTTTTTAAAGTAGTAACATTTGTTCTTTCCCGTCCTAAATCTTCCCATGTAAGTAAATTAAATTAGTGTATTTACACAGTGAAGAGTCTGTTTGCAATCAAATTTTGCCTGGTGATGGTGTGTGGCAGGAGAAGGGGGACCCACCCAATTGCAGCTTCTAGGGGGAGTGAATCCAATAAAGATTAATGCACTCTTTGATTTTCTTTAAGATATGGAAGTACAGGTTTATTTGGGGGGCAGAGGGGTAAACTTAATCTTCAGAAAACAGATTTCAAGGTAATTCTATCCCTAACTTTGCCTCTAAAGTGAATACTAGCTGCCTTGTAGGCAGTATAGCGATCATTGAGTGGTGTGTGAATGTACCTGAAATGACTAATTTCTATACCTCTCAGCAGCATCTGTGTGGCCACACTGACTTGCACTCTCAAAGTAACTTCCATCCCGCTGCCCAGTTCTAACCAAATGATAATAAAGTATGAATTTCAAGAATATAAAGTTCTGAGGCTTTACCCGAGAGCTGGGAATGGATAGAGGAGAGCTATTGACATCGTTGGCTAGCCCAAGGAAGGGTTTTCCTTGCATTTGGCTTGTTGGACGACCGGTTGCCGTTGATGTAGCGTGGAAACAGCCTCAGCATGTATCTAGTTCTATAATCTATTTTCACTTATTTGTGAAGGACATGGGAAAAAAATGTTCTATGTTGGGAGGTTTTGGGGGAGAATCAAAGAAAAAAAAAAAAGAACTTAAGGTTTTGCAATGAAAGGTCACAGAAAATCCTCTGAAAGATTGGGTTGAAGAAGAGAGAGAAACGCAAATTTGTGCCTGCAAACCAACTTTGCTAGTTCAACTATTTGTAGAACGTCCTTCTCAACACTTTGCCACTAAAAGCGAAAATATTTTGTTTAATATTTCAAAGAACGTGATCACGTTCAACACCAAGTACACACATGATTATTAAATTAATTGGCACAGGTAAAATAGAGAACTTTCTTACTGATTAAAAAGATCTCCCTTCTTCAGCTTGTTTATAAAGCCTAGATGAGCTGCAGTAGTCATCTCCCCACTGCCAAAGCTTGAGGTGGAAGCAGAGATAGACTCTCATCAAATTATTCGCACCTGCAGAATTTTGCTGAATGATATCCGACTAAAACTATCAAACAAGCCTGCTAGAACTCTGATGTCTTGTTGTTTAAAGACCATTTCTGCAGTGATTTGGCTTATATGTAAAATATTTAAGAAAGTTAAAAGTTACAGTGAATCCATGACTGAAATCCTTACAAGCAATTTTCAATTCTGATGTTACTGCTTCGTAACCATGCTCCAGTTTTGCCCACTGAGATGCTAAAGACAGTGAAGATGAGGTACTGCTCTGCTGATTTCATTATTATTTTGTTATCAAGTATTTCTGTAAACTCTTTGACTTAAATCATCTTCAGATCTCCTATCAATATTTTTATTTTTGCAATATAAATCTTTTTGGTACCAACTTTTGTGACTGTGCCTTTTAAGCAAAGCTGCTATAAACAGTCATTTACAGGTTCGGTTTCTGAGACAGCTTTAAAAAATGTGCCGTTTATATCTGCTCTTGCTCTAAATGTTAAATATCATTGCACATAACAATGCGAGCAGATGGTATCCTGCATAAGCTGTTTATCATTTTGCACATTTATCACTTTACACTAGTGAAGTGTGCATGTGTTTGATTAATATTAACTTTTGATTTATTTGGAGGTCTCTATTTTTTGACGGCATTAGGGGGTATATTCTAATCCATACTGGCTTCCAACCTTAAAATCTAATTCCACTAAAGCTAGGGTAGATGCATTCTGTAGTTCTTGATTGCATGAACATTTTTGCTGTAGAGAACAATCCGGTTGAGGTTTTAATGCTGGAAGGAATTTGGAAGAAAATGGATAACTCCATTTTAGATTAAATTTAGACACCACTGGTCCGGTTCAATAAATACCCTATCTTGTAATTAACTACCAGATGCTGAGAAGGTATAAAATAAACCAAACCAGCAACAGTTCTATTCAAATTGATATTCTTTTATATCCTCCACCTACAGAACTGGAGAACTTCATATTTGCCTGCTCAACAGTTCTGGATGTTCAGCATGCGTTACACCTACGTTACTGTATAGGAAACTAAAAAAGCATCTCAAAAAGCACCTCAAGCCTATAGACATGGCACACAGACCAAACTCTCAGACTTCTGACTGCAGCATTGTATTAAAAATACAGTTTACCAAGATGTTATTTCATCATAATGCATTTTGTATCAGCTAAAGCCTGAAAAAAAAAAAGCGAGATTTTCCTTTGATGCAATGGATGGAAAAAGGATTTCCAGTTGGAATGGGTCTGCTTGTGCTTGTTGTTCTGCTAAATGGCAATAATATTTAATGAGAGATTTTGCTCTAAACTGTAAATTCTTTAGAGTGTGAAATGCCCAGCTTGTCAGAATAAATAGAGGAGGCTAAAAACACTGAGTTTGAAAATGACTGTTCATTTTGGAAGGCACTGAGTGATCTCAGTGAAATATAACTGAGTCAGTTGAATTTTGGATAGAGATCAAATTCCCAGCATGTATTCTGGCAGCGTCTCTTCTTCCCTGATTCCACTCCTCCGTAGCTTTTATGTTCAAGTAGCACATGCAGCACTTCAGTCTTATATGCTGCTATAATTCAGATTTCTGATATCTTTCAGTGACTTCTTACAGACCGAATTAAAAAATAAATTACTTTTATCCATGCTTATTTACAGGTTTTATGCTTTCTTCTGTGTCTGATAATATTATGGAAAGATGTATACAGCAAAAATGATGATGTAGCACTAGGAATTACCCAGAGAGTATACATTTTACAGTTAATATTTCAGTGCAATGTGAAGTTTAATTGCCATGACCATAATAGCTGGTCAGGGTTTCGTATCGTTAGCTCCTCTTTTTCCATGAAGACTCTCTTGGACTGCTGTGGCTCTGTTGCCTTTGCTTCCAGGACATCAGATCCTTCCAGAAACTAGCAGAAGGAAAATGCTGGGAAACAAGCGGAGAATATAAAATAAAAGAATGTCTCTTGAGCATGAGAGTTTGCTTCAGGAGTGAAAAACCTTTGTTCCTGGATGATCTGAAAAGACAAACTTTTTAATATCTCGTTGGTTATGTTAGAGAGTATAAAATGCATATAAAGGTTTGTGGATAATGCACTCATGAAAAATGGCTGTCATTTAAGAAAATATTTTCAGTGTATGAAATGCAGAGTTGTAGCATGCCAATTGCTGGAAATAAAATGTGTAAAAGGAAAGATTTGGTTGAACTCATTAACTTTTTTCTTTTTAAACTGGTAATATAAGGAAATTAGTTGCATATTTCACAGAGAGCTAGCTTTGTTTTCCTGTTCTTATGTCAGCTATACACTGCTTCTTAAATACGTATTTTTATTATAAGACAGTAATTAGAAATTCTATATCTTCCTGTTCTTTCCACCTTCTGTTTTTAAAACTGAATGAACAGCAGTTTCCTGCATTTTTATCGAAAAGACTATTTTCTTTCTTCGCAGGTTAATAACGAGAATGTAGTGAAAGTTGGCCACAGGCAGGTGGTGAACATGATTCGGCAAGGAGGCAATCACCTAGTTCTTAAGGTTGTCACAGTAACGAGGAATCTTGATCCAGATGACACGGCTAGAAAGAAAGGTACATTTTCCTCTTTTCCTTATGGACTGCTTTTGGTCTTGCTCCACGGAAGACAGAATATGGATGCGAAATTTCTGTTTTATCAATTCTACTTTATAGATTTCACTTATAAATTTTGGAATACTCTTCTCTTATTTAATTTAGAGTATCTTAATTCCGGTGACTTATACATTAATATGTGACAAAAAGGTCCTACTTGCCGTGAAATTTCATCTTTATGAATCTTTATACATCTATGTGTTTGAATATCCTGTAGTAAAGTTTCTTGCAGTAGCGAGAGAGCAAAATCACAAAGAACAGATTATCTTTTATTGATTAATTCCAAATGTATTTCAGATTAGGTTAGTTGGACTCCTCTTGAAATAGTTGAGAACTGACAATTTTGTAAAACACGTGTTTTAGAAAGGACCTCTGTAAGAACAAGGAAAGCAAGCAATATGTTTAGACTGAAGTTCTGGTAGGAAAAAAAAAAAAAAAAGTACATTTAAACGGGAAAATTACTTAGATAAATTCAAAATAGATTGTTCCAGCCAGGGAAAATTCCTTCTCCTCCCAAAAACAGAAAGCGTGCACACCTTCTTTTTCTGCCACTTGGCTGCTAGCAAGAAAGCAGCTACTCCAAGAAGGGTTACTGCAGCATCATGTGCCACAAAGTCTTAGAGAACAAATTGTCTGGGTGCAAACAGGACAAGTTTTTTTCCAACCTTAGCAGTTTGTTTTGATATTAATTTTAATGGACATTATGGGTAAATCTATATGATAACATTGGGCTACTCCCTTAAGAATTTCAATGTGTTACCCCTCACCCACAAAAAAAACACCCCCAAAACTTCAAAAAAAAAAAAAAAAAAAAGGAAAAAAAAATTGATTTTGCACTGTTACCTTCACCTTAGATACTCTTGAGTTTGCTCAGCTACTCTGGGAAGTCATTAGGCCCCATAATTATCATTAAGCAGAAAAGATTACTGCTGCAAACTAGTGTTCAGTACAGCAACATCACATTCTTGAAAATTCCTGTTCCTCCCACGAGTTTCTTGAATTGTCACTCACGGCCGCCTGGCTCTGCAACATGAGGGTGGGCTAGAAGCTGGCACCCAAGGGCTCCCTCTTTGTCCATGAGTAAAACTTTTGTCTACATTGTGAGCATTCCTGACATCTATGGCTTTTAAAAATAAATAAATGAAACGCCTTAGGGAGTAAAAAAGGCTATATTAAAGGAAATAATGTCCAGACATGGTCCTGCATTATTTTTATCTGTATAGAATTACTATTCACACATTTTAAACAAACCTTTCGCCTCTGCCTTTTGGGATCTGTCATACTGGCCTCAAAGAAAAATGCTGTTGTATACAACCCAAAGGGAAGTTGTTTCTGTAAAAACAAACTCGGTTCTTTCTCATCTATCCAGAGCCTTCTATTGTCTTCAATTTGTCATTTGCCAAAAACATTCGCTTTTGATTCTCATCCCTTTTTGCTGGAAGTTGGTCGCCTTTCTTGTTACCTGGCAATTGCTGTTGTACCCTAGGAATTGTGTGGAAGGATTTTCTCGCCGTCAGTCTCCTTTATAGTGAGGCCAGTGTCAGATACCCAGCCTCGTTTAACAAATCCAGTATTTTGTGCAGTTTCCCTCACAGATTTGTTGTCAGTTCTCTTGTTGGGCAAGGGCAAACCTCAGGCTGAAGCTGATGTGTGCAGTACTTACACAGCCTCATGTCTGGCACTGAACCTGAGCTGGATTTTTGCTTTCTTTTGACACACTGTCATTCAAGCCTCTGTAAGAAGATGATGGAGCTTAACAGGGCAAGGATGACACTAGCATAGTTGATATAGGTGATACGGGAAGAATGGTGTCTGCTTCTTTCCCCCATCATTCTTTCTCGCCCTCAAACTGCTTTGCCACCTTTTGTCAAAAGGGTGTGGCTTTATGGTATTGACCAAAGCACTTAAGAACCTTTTTCCTGGTGTACCTGAGACATTTCTGCTTAGTGGAAATCCCAGAGAGGCGGTGGATGCCCCATCCCTGGAAACATTTCAGGCCAGGTTGGACGGGGCTCCGAGCAACCTGATCTGGTTGGAGATGTCCCTGCTCCTGGCAGGGGGGTTGGACTGGATGGCTTTTAAAGGTCCCTTCCAACCCAAACTGTTCTATGATTCTAAATCTCCAACTTTTATACCAACATTGGCATGTTATGCTCCTTTCTGTCTGCCAGAAACATTGGTTATCAGAATGCTAAAACACCTGCTGGATTTTAGTTTCTGTGCTAGATGATTGCCTTGATATTTTCAGTTCTTATTTATTCTGAGGATCACCTGTTTTCCCTAGTCTCACCGTAACTCTTAAGATAAATTTGAATCTTCTTTCTCGTATTTCTCCGATTTAACAGTCTCTTCAAAGATGAAACTAATCTGGCAGAGTTTGGCTGGTCTCCAGGAGATCTTTAGCTATGTACGTTTCTTAAAAGGAGGGTCACAACTGCTGTGAGGCACCTTTTCTAGAAAGTCTTATTCCTACTGAAAAATAGAAGTGCATAGTTATTTAGCTTTAAATGTTTCTATGCATCCCATTACATAAAAGCTTGCTGATGTGTCAAACAACCTACGCTAAAAGTAGAAATGGTATAGAAATTCAGTACATGAAAAGCCTCTCAGGGTTTTTTCCTCCTCTTGTATGTATGTATTATTACCTTATTTAATGTAGCATATTCTTTTAAATAAATATGGAATTGTGTATGTGAATATAGCGTTTGAGAGGTGTGTATTTACTTACACTGTATATCCTTCTGTTTATGCAAAGCTCCACCACCTCCTAAGCGAGCTCCAACCACTGCACTGACCTTGCGGTCTAAGTCAATGACCTCAGAGCTTGAAGAGCTTGGTAAGAAAGTGTTTTTTGACAAGCATGCTGGCATAATAGAAATGTAAAAAAAATATATGTATATATTTTAAATTGACTAAAAGGAACGGCACTGTGTACAGTGTATAGAACAGAGAAGGTTTTAAGAATGCTGCATCTTTGGAGAGTTCAAATATGCATGATTTGCATGAATAATTTTTGTTTAAACTTGTGCCTTTACTGCTACGCAAGAGAATGTTGGTACATTTTATGCATCATCAAAGTTTGGCACATCTACTAAAAACTAATGCCGTATCATATCTTGTTAGCTTTGCTTTCTAAATTTTCAGTTCATCTAATATTGTTTTATTTTAAATTTCTGTGGCCTCTCATTAGTGGATAAAGGTAAGCTGCCAGAAGCTGTTGTTAAAAAGCTGACAGTGTTAAAGCAGCTTCAACTTCAACTTGTTTTCATTAGAGTCTGATCTGAAAAAGTGCATATTATTATATCACTTTGACTTCTGTGCATGATATAAACTTAATTCTTTTCACTATTGGTAATAAAAAAGTATTGAGCATTCAGTCTTTTATTTGCTAATTTTCAGACATGTGCTTGATCATCCACATTCTAGATATGCATAATTCTTTGGGAATTTTGATTTATTTTCTAGAAGTGAGGAAGGCAATAGTTTTGTTCTTTCTGGTTTTAATCATTTAGGTCATTAAAAAGTAGAATTTCTGCTGCTAGAGTAATAAACACATTATGGATGGACCATACATACAAAGAGCAAAGCTCAGTGCATATTTATATATGGCTATTACACTAGAACAGTGTGCTTGGCAAGTTATAATTGGGTATAAAAACAAACCATGTCCCTCATTACAGACTAATAGTGTCTATCATATAATAAAACCATTTTTCCATGTAATCCTACCTTGATTTAAATACTTACATTTTATAATTTATTTTTTTTTTCTGGCATGGACTCATATGAAGGCCAAGTGGAAAGAATCAAAGCCTTGTGGCCACTTTTTTTTTTTTTTCCCCTAGAAGTCAGTGTCTTCTGGGGCAAATGAACTCCATCCATCCTTTAGTGAGTCAAATCACACAGCTTCAGAGGGAGTTCTTACCAACAAAGGGGTGCTGAAGTCATTACTGTCTTCTTTATGGTATAACAGCCAAATGAAGACCAAAAGTCTGGTTATTTAGCTCTAACAGATATCAGAAAATTTTATGTTTTCTGTGCCGGGAAATTTAGGAGCCTGACTAAAGGTTTCAACAGTATAAGAATGCTCCATAATTTTTCTTCCAGGATTAAAATGGGGCCCTGAGCAACCTGATCTAGTCAGGGATGTCCCTGCTTCTTGCAGGGGGGTTGGACTAGATGACCTTTGAAGGTCCCTTCCAACTCTAACCATTCTATGATTCTATGATTCTAAAATGTAAAATATTATTTCTGAAGTCACTTTTTGAGTTTGGGTGTTTTGATTTGTTTTCCTTTCATGGAGTGCTAGGAAGTTGAAAAACTTGACTGACTTATCAACAAGCTTTCCCAAGGGGACAGAAATTCACTGAACAAAGGGGAGCAACTTCTAGCAGTTTCCTACAGAAGCTGCCACCTTGCCCCCCCCCCCAAACAAAACCACAACAGCATCATTTTCCCCCTTTCATTATCCCCCTCAGCAAATCACTTTCAAACTGAGGGTACTCTTCTATTTCTCTTACTTTTCAGTCTTACATGGTAGATACTGCTCTTAAAGCAGAGAGAAGCAGTGCTCTTATCTAGGTGAAAATAGGTTATTAATAGTAGTCACCTCTGCAATGAACACCATCGTATTTTAGCTTCCTCACCCCCCTATTCAGGTTCTAGCATTTGATCTGCTAGTTGTTCTCATCAGCTGGTAGAAACCACTGCAGCTCTTGTGCCTGGCAGCCATGGGACATACTTGAATCTTTAAGCACATTTCCCATCCATGTCTTTATCCAGATGGGGCAAATATTACAGTGGCAAGACTTTCCTACTGTGGAGAATAGTCCTGAAAGCGTGTTCCAGAAGTTATGTCCTCTAATTAAGCTGTAGTAATGCAAGAGCATGGCAGAAATTTATCTTTTTCCTAAGCAAGACTGAAAATACGAGCTCTGAACATCTGCCACCCTAGCAAACAATATACCTACTGTTCTAAATAACATCTGTGGTCTACTTATTTTAATATTTGACCTGCAAAAAGGGCTATTATCAGAAGGAGCAAGAGTTCTTAAATTGCACAACAGCCAAACAAGCTTCCAAAAATAAAATGTTCTCACTATCATCAGTTAAAAGTTGTCTTCTGACATAAAACACAGATTGTATGTGTGTATTTATATATAATTTATATATCTTTATATGTATATGTGTATATATTGGACATCTGTATAACTATGAGAACACCCACATTTTTATATCCATTAAACTATCTAATGAATAAGCATTTATTTCATAAGACATATGTGCAAAGTAAATGGGAAGTATGTACAGATGAACACTGTGGATGTTCTCATCAATATATATGTGTAATCTTTTTTTCTGAACTGAAGCAGCTCATGGTCGCAATAATGTCTTGTGGCAAAGAATTCCACAGGCTAATTCTGTGCTGTGTACAAATGTATTTCCTTTTTATTGGTTTTAAATGTGATGCCTTTAATTTTATTGAATGTCCCTTGTTATGTAATAGAGGGAAAAGATAAATAGAAATTCCCCATTTGTTTTCCCTTAGAGTATATATTTTTGTAATTTCTACTAGCTAAGCTAAACAATATAATTTAAAAAAAAAAAAAAAAAATTGCACATCTTACGGTCACTTCCTTTGCCTGGCTCTTAATTCTCCTTATGGTTTTAGTGACACTTTTTAGCTACTCTGTTCTCCATAATACTGAGCAGACCACGTCAGTTGTTCTCTTGCAAATGAGTTCATCCAAAATATGGCAGATACCGTGTGCTAATGATTCCTTTCCACTTCAATCTGCAAAGTTTTGAAAACACCCTGTTGTCATAGTTTTGAAAGCCCTGGTATCAATAAGTTGCCCCAATTACTGCTTTTAAAAAAAAGAATTTAGAAAAAAAAAAATAGTATGTGTATCCCTAATATGGGTAGGAGAGCAATTTCTCGTAGGTAAGGTATAAACCTTGATAAGCTGTGCTTTTGCCAAGCTGTTTATCCGCTGTGGTTTGATAGATACGTGCGTAGTAGAGGCTAGCAGGGAGAGGCTAACTTCTTAGATGGAAGAGAAATGTTTATGCTCAAAATGACAGATGAGGATTTAGCGTATAAAAATTACCTTCAGAATTGATTCACAGTTCATTCCCTTTCTATTTCCAAGCTTCAGTACGGAAGAAGAAGGGTAAGGGGAAGCATTTTGTCTCTTGTTTAACCTGTTTCTCACCTTTCCATAGTGAAGGATAATAACATAATGTAAATGTTGGCATATGGTCCAGTTTATTTTATGGTGTCAAATGTACATTAATTACTGTATATGTTTTTTAGTTATTTAGTTAATAAATTGCAAACACACTAAGAACTCAAACAGAAGACTACATTTGAAAATATTCCCCACATTTCTTCCTTTTGTCTCCTTTCCTTCATTTTGCCTTTTTTTCCTTCTTTGTATCCAACTCTTTGCCAGACCCTTCCATACCATCTCCTCACAGTTCCTGTGCTAACTGGCAACCACAGAGAATATGTGGCTAGTAACATATCCTCAGTGTAGTCCAATGTTAGTGATTCCACTTGTCTTTTTAGTGGCCCAGTGTTGCTCCCATAACCACACTGTCTCTGTCTCAGGAAATAGGGATCTTGCACACAACACTTGAACCTTTGACCTGGAGAAATGCTGCTCTGCACAATTTTAAGTTGTCAGTACCACACCTTCCACGCTGTCCCGTATGCATGGAGTGCCCTCCCTGAACTGATTCATAAGGCCGCTACCTTCTCCTTGAAATCTCTCCTAAAGACCCACCTCCCCTGTGATCCCTTTTAAGCAATCATCTCAGTAACGATGGCTAGGCAGAGGGGCAGGTAGAAATAGCGGTGCTATTTTAATAGTTTTTGATAAATGTAACCGTATATACGTGTATACAAAGTTTGTTTGTGTTTAGCTGTATTTTTTCCGTACTCCTGTATGTCATTTTGCTTTCCTAGATTGTGAGCTCTCCTGAGCAGGGACCATGTCATTCACACGTTTTCATGACGTCTAGCTCAAGGAAGTCTCAAACCTCCCTGAGCCCCTGGGTGATAGCTGGTAAAACAGTCCTTGTCCTGCTCTTTGGCAAAGATCAGTGTCACAGAAAGGAAAGCTAGGCTGTAGGCAGTGTCTTCTCTCACCAGGGAAGCTTTTCCTTTTTAGCATTAAACAGGACAAAATCAGGTTATTTTCCACTCTTTATTTTTCTGCTCTTTCCTGACCTCCTTTCAGGTTGCTGACAGAGGTTCCAGCTAGTGATATTTTCTGTTCTCCATGCAGAGAATATGATAGCATAAACCCTACTGATATTTTTCTGAAAAAAATATGTTTTGGCAGCATATAAAAAAAATCTTTACATTGTTATTGTATAATATTCTGTCAACCAAAAATTCAGTTTTCTGGGTCGAAGGTGAGGGAGGAGCTAAAATGAAAATAACGGTTCTCGTGATTTTGCTTGACTGCTTTTGTTGGTTGTCTTGAGAGGGGTTCTGGCTCATTGGGAGGATAGGAGAAGGGAAGGACATAGGGTGTATTTTTTATGTTCAGGATAGAAGGTATGATGATTGTGTCTAAAGCGATAGGTAATAAAATCTTTAGGTTCCCTCCAGTATGGCATGGGCAGTATTATCACTCTACTGCAGTTACGTAGCACGAATTACTAAAAATTACTAAAACTGTACTTCGTCTGTGCCACTGACTTTCTGCTTACAGTAATTGCCTAACTCAGAGAGATAGCATCCAACTTCAAAATGTACATTTGGAGAGGGGTTTTCAATAGTAAAACTACTTTCTGGGTTTTGTGGGACGTTGGGGAGGGGGAAGACGCCTTCTTTTTTCTTTTGTGGCTTGTAGGTTTTTAAGAATTGTTGAATGAGTAAGCTATGGCAACATGTAAACTAGCAGTTAGTTGTAGCAGCAATTTTTTGTAGGCAGTGCTTAAAATATAATTCTGGATAATGTGTAGTCAGCCCATTAATACTGAAGAATAACCGCAAATTTCATGCAGCAAATTAAAATGAAGATTTGAAAATACTCTAAAAATAAAACATTAAAAGAAAATTTATGAAACTCCCAATGCATTTTTTTCAGTCATAATTTTCAAGATCGCTAGAGAAAATAGGTATCATTAGAGGTTCAAAATTAATATTCTAAAATAATGAGTGTAACTCTTCATAAAAAATGCATGTGGCTCATGAAAAGCTAGGTTTCAACGGGCTTTTCCTTCATTTTTTATTTCAACTTGCTTATCGATAACTTCTTGTGGATGGAGAATTTTAAAATGATACTTAAGCAACACATCCATAAACCAAGATCTGTAAATATCTAGATACATGATTTAAAAGTTTCATACTCCTAAGCTTTTTTAGCTGCCAAGAAATGGGATTGATATGGTGAGCAATTTGGAATTTTCGGTGAAAGCTAAAGTGGACAGTGTTTAATTTTGAAAACCTAATATAAAAATCTTCTAAGAGAAAATACAAAATTAAGAATAGAGCAGGCGAAATTTTCTAGTGAAATGGAATGGAAAGAATAATTAATCTGCATTAATATTACAGTTGTGAGCCAGGGGTGGTGGTTGGTTTGTTCTTAGATTTGATGTGGTAATCAATATAAAATAACCCCTCTGTATGTGTTGATACTGATCTTTGGGTTTTGATGTGGGCTACAGTACCAAATACAAATGTAGGATTTTCCTTCTTTGAACAGTTTAGGTGCTAGTACCACCTCTCAGATACAGAATAACTGTGATATCATCAACACAGATTGTTGTTACCTGGCATCAAGTCTTAGCGGCATTTAAATAGAAAAATATCAGTTGATGGCATTCAAAAGAAATATTATTAGCTCTGTCTGCAATAAGCATTCACACTTCATCCCATTCCTGTTGTCCATTGTTTCAAAGGTGGCACATTCTAATGGCATCTGAAACAATGAAATTGCAGAGCAAATATATATAAATGAATGCCAAACAGCGGATTAGCTTACAGTGTTATGTTATGTTTGAAGAAACCGCTCACAAAGACGTCTGGGTTCAAAAAAAATCATTTTTTTATTTCACTATGGTGGAGTTGATGATGGAGATTTGTCTGCAGGAAACAATGGAAATACCATGAAAGCAATTTTTACAGCACTCACGACATCGACTCCTTTGATAGTTTCCAGCATCTGCAGTGCTTCTATATAGGAAGAAGGTTTTCTGATCTTCACCAGACACTGTATTTTAGAAGACGAGAGCAAAAGGCGCCAGGCTTAATGAAGAATTCCGCAAGGGTATCCTTGTAAGTAATTGATTTGCAATACATATTTGAAATTCTAATGAGATAGCAACATAATAATAAGATAAAGGTTGTCATCAGGTTGTCATTTTGCACAAGCATAAAGCAGTGACTCTGGGTGGAATTTGTGAAGTATATGCGTGAAAAAATACGAGCCCCATCTTTCTGCTGATGTAGCAAGGTTACAACTCATGGGGACTCCACCACAGTCTAAGAAGGATGAGGACCGTGCCTACGACATATGTGCTTTTAAAACACTTAGTAAGAGAAAAGTGTTTAAAGTTGACATGTTTCAAGGCGAACAATGCTAACCCTGTGTTTTCCATGGAAAAAAAAAATTGGCACCTAGCTGGCAATGCACTGATTAGCAACTTTTGGCACAGAATCTTAAATTAACCGGTAGGACTGAACACCTCTCCAAACCAGAGTTTATGTTAATTGAGGTGGGCAACTTTAACTTTTTTAAAAAAACTGGGAATCCTGAGCAGAGGTCGGTTGGGTCTCTGGGTGTTCTCCTCATTTACACTAGTATTATTTTGAATTTATCAGCTTATAGTTGTGTATGTAGCGCCCTTTCATGACACTTGTTTTTCTTTACTACAGGACAGTAATCAAAAAGGTTTTCAAAACCTTTCTGCATCAGCCAAACAAGACAATGGTATAAAAGAAGTTGGAAAAGGAATTGTAAGTGTTAAAGAAAACATGGGTTTTGTAGCATTTTGAAACAGACAAATTAAATACGTTGGCATACGCGAGTGTCACTTGCTATACTCAGATATTATTAACTGAATATCTAACCACATATTCAAAATCATGAGTGCTTGAGGAAGAGTAAAAGTTGCATGTGTTTCCCAACATGGTACGGTTAGGGCAGTGGAAGACTTTCAACACTTTTAATGTGTTCTCTCTCTTTTTCAGGAACCAGGGAGATGAAGGACTTATCTCCCTCATCTCAAAACTCCCTTTGCTGCTATTTCTCTTTTTTTTTTTTTTCTTCAAATGTTCACATACTCATGTTAATTAATTTCTAATATAATTTAAAAATAAATGTTTTTAGATAATTCTTCATAGTTTGTTTGGTTTTTCCCCTCGGTGTGGAAGCACGAGAGTAAGTGTAAGAACAGAGAAGGCTGCACGTGTCGTAGGTCCTCCACCTTTCTTTTTGGTTTCTTTCAGTTGACTGTCTGTCTTTTGTGACTAGGACAAATTTTCAAATGCTGTCTCTTAAACAGAATATGAAATTGCCGCTTAAATTCCACCTGGCTTGCAGGGTAGGAGTGGGTATTGACTATATTCTCTGCTTTGTTTTTGTTCTTAAACAGAAACCACTGTTAGACAATGACCATTCCTCTTTCAAGGTAGGCTGAATTGTAAGGCTGCAGGATTGCAGGTGCATTTTTAATGCCTGTATAATTATTTCATTAATTGAACATACTGTTAAAGAGCTGGTACTTGAAAATTGTATCTACAGAAAGAATTTGAGCATATCAGTTTTCTGCCTTCCTTAAAATTACTTTGGATGGTGTGATTATAATATGTAAATATGACTTATATATACTAATGTGAAGATATTTTCAGCCCTAGAAACATGAATAAGACTTTATTTCAAGAAAGTTTTGATAGTTCTTTATTGTGAATACATACAAATAATTTTCATAAATCCTGTAATGGTTTTTATAGGTACTCAATGTTAAATGATTAATTTTAGTCACTAAACAGGTTTTATGTTTTACTGATTTATTCTACATAATTTCCCTTTTTTGCATTTTAGTGTACTTTGTAGAGTTTACAGTATCCCAGAGAACATACAAGTATTTTTACTCAATTTTCATAGAAGGAAAGTGTTTTAAATGGCTTGTGTTTTCACTGTATTGCAAAGCACTTTTGTTATTTCCTCATTATGCTAACTGTTAAAAGTATTATTCTCTGCCTATTGTTTGCAGTATGATAAATATGTGGTTTTGGCACTGTGTTTTAAGCACAATCTTGCAAATTGGTCATTTGGGGTGGAGCTGGAAGACGTTAATTCCAGATTAAAATGTGCTTGTGGTGGCAGATTTATGAGGATTAGCCTAATTGTCTAAATGAAACCTCAAATCATTCAATTTCTGTATATTTTTTAAACTATATATTTACATGACATAACTGTAGGCTGACCTTGTTGTTTCTTTCCTCTAAATATGATCATAAACAACAAACTTGGATTTAAATCTTAACCTTTAATATTCTCACTCTGAAACAATGCTTTAGCTAAGGTTAGTCTTTCAATTCCTAGCGTTGCGTTGAAGGCCTAGTTATACTTTACCTACTTTTGGTCTTTGACAAATTTTTATACATCTATTCCTGTTTGAATAGCTACAAAGGAAGAGTTGAGTTTTCAGTGGACGTAGCTAATGTAACGGAGATCTGTTTTTAACCATCTGCAAGTAGGAGTCAGCTGTTTTTCCCCAGAGGAAGTAGAAATCTGTTCATCGCGTACAATGGCTTCTACAACAACCCACATTTTCATGTGAACTTCTATAGTCTGATCAAGCTTTCTTTTGAAATCAGTAGGTTCTTGTCTTTCTGCTTCCACTCCACCAGTAATGGAAAGCCGTTCTAGGATTCTGTTCATCCGCTTCTTTGGAAGTGTTGTCCAGATTCCCATACGTACTGTTTGCCCAAATTGCCCTTTACATCGTTCCCCCCACCCACAGACATTTGCCCTGAGGTATTTATTACGTTACTTCCTTACAAACTAAGCAAGGCACGGTCTTTTGCATATATGTGGGAAGTGACAAAAATCTAAAATGAATGCAATGTAAATAAGTGCTCCTACTTTTTTTAAATGCCTTTTTTTTTTTTTTTTTTTTTTATTTGTAAAATTTT
>WHYT01017347.1:267481-279800 GCA_009806455.1 Tetrax tetrax
TTTTTTTTTTTTTTTTTTTTTCAGCTATGCAAACTTATAATTGTACGCTTAATTGCTCCTGGTCTTTATGCTAAAAACAAGCTGCATAAATAAAATAAATTTTAAAAATTAGTCCATAAATAAAAGCAACACCACAGCCATACTTTTATGTAGTTTAAACGAATCTATATGCATTTTTAATAAGCATCCGTAAAGACTACCCCTTAAGATTTAGTACCGCTTGTGTAACTGATTTTTGCAGATTATTGACAAGGAAACAAATTTTTTCAGGTAATGAAAGAAATTAAACTAAACTTGCAAACTCATATATAGGGAAGGCGATGGAACAAAACATGTGCATGTGCGGTACCTGACATTAAGGGCCGTGTGCCTAGACCTGTTGACACCAAGGAAGAACGAATGTCCTGTGTTCCCACCACTTTTCAAAAGGAAAAATACATGTGCCAAATATTTGACTGTGGTTGACTGCAGATGCTAGACAAGGTGGGTGATACTACAGCATATAGGTGCAACTGGCATTGTATGAAGTTTTGCATAACTGATTGCGCCCGGTACAGTTTCTGTCTGTATCTATCTTAGGTATTTACAAGGCATCTGTCACCTTGGTACCTAAGCAGTTTGAAAAATGCACCCACCCCAGGAGGCATGATGCAGATACAGGCAGAGGCCCAGGTCCAGAGCAGCAGAGGCAGGTCCCAGGAAGCTCCCCAACTGTGTTACCGCTGTTGTTGAGCTCCTGGCCCACTTGTTGTGGCCAAGGAACATCTCCACCTACCTGTCAGCAGGAAGACGGTACCCCACCCCTCACGTCCAGCTCCACTGGTGGGGAACCTGGAAAGGAAAGATAATGGAAAAGGCAACGATCCAGTAGCAGAGGTGAAACAGAAATGGTGGGATTTCAAAAGGAGGGATTCTTAAAGAGCAGCACATCTCAGGGGAGGGATCAACTGCCAGTCCAAGTGGCAGGTAAGGCACAACACAGGCATAAATCTCAAATAACCTTCAGTGAGCAAAAGTTAAAGAAATACCTCTGATGTCTCTAAAGTTTGTCTGTATCCAAAGCCCTGCTCTGTTCTTGGCCTCTGTCTCAGTCCTCTATCCCTACAGCTGAATCGACTGTTCAGTTCTCTGTGTATCTCAACCCAATAATTGCTACAATCCAAAATATGTCTAATAACAGACTTAACGGACTTTCACTGGTAACGAACGTTGTGGTGCAAAGAGACAGCACGGTGTAGCAGTGCTCCAAAGTGATGGAGATATTCATGAAACTAAAAGCTGGAATAATCCAGGCTTCTAATCACCATGTGTAGAACAGGATGGGGCAAACAGCAGATCATGAAAGATGGAGCAGTTCTCCTGTGGCCACCGGGAGCAATTGCTGATCTGCAACATCAGACCAAGCTCTGTCTCAGCCCAGTGCAAGCACCCGTACAGGCAGCCAGCGACGGGCTTCGCTGCAGAGACAGAGGTCTAACAGGAGAGAAAGGAAGATAGCCAGGACTTTGGTCACTAGTTACTGTTACATGGACTGCTTTAATAACAGATCTCATTTTTTCTTCATTTTTTCTTGGCTGGTGTCACTAGGTACAAGTATAAAGAGATCTATAAAAGACGTAAGTGACCTATTTTGCCTGTAAGTCGTATATACCACTCTGAGCAAAACACAGAATGGTGTTTTGAGGTGGGAACAACTCAAAAGATCAGAGAATCCGACCTCTGGCCTTTGCTTCACACCTAAGGAAGCCAGCTGTGCTTCTTTGTACCCACTGTACTTAAAGCTTGATTTTTAAATAGATTTTTTTTTTTTTAAACCAAATTGGCAACCAAGTGGTATCAACTGTGTTGATATATAGCTCAATCTATAGCCAATTCCCACTTGGCAGTCCTAGTTCCCTCTCTTTTTTCTTTTGGAAGCCAACACTTTGCCAAGGAATTGAGGTAGAGGCACTTAGTTGAGGTAACTCTTTCCACCACCTTCAACCCTACTGCCAGCAGCTTTTCAAACCAACCAGCCTCTTTTCTGGCCGATAAGGAAAATTTCTGGCCAAACCAAGTTTTTCCAGTGTCCCTACTGTAGCTGGCACACCTTTTCCACAGCACCAACCTAGTCACTGGTGCAATCCTCTTACCAAGATCCGGTCTGAATTTAGGGCGACCTTTGGTCATCAAGGAATGGATTTATTGGGCAAAGACACAGCAAGGTGGTGTCAGTCATTGACCTTCAGGCAGTTTTCCCGTGATTGTTCTGTAGTGAACGAAAGCTTGTGTAAGGCCATGCCTGTAACGCACCCTCGGTTTCCCCGTGCCCTACATCAATGCTTGACAAAGCTTCCAGAAACCGGAGTTACTAGAGTCGTTGAACACTTTACTATGAATAATAGCAGTTCTGAATGTTCCTCTTTTTCATTGCTAGTGGAGTTAACAAACATATCCTAAAACCTGTGAATGTATTCATTATTCATAAGTATTCGCCATAATTTCCACAATTAACTTTCTGCCCATGGGTTTTCACAGACTGTTTGCTTGGACTCTTTGTCATTTGTGTTGTTGGTCACCTATGCCAGAGGCTGTTCTTTCAGCTCTGAAAGGCTGAAAATACCGATTAGGAGGATGGCAAGTGGTAAATTTTCA
Organism: Tetrax tetrax; assembly: GCA_009806455.1. Taxonomy (NCBI): domain Eukaryota; kingdom Metazoa; phylum Chordata; class Aves; order Otidiformes; family Otididae; genus Tetrax; species Tetrax tetrax. The sequence continues at coordinate 270,116 of WHYT01017347.1, forward strand.
TAGAGAATTAGGAACTTTGCAAAAATTTATTATGCTGTTTCTGAGAAACTTTTATTTGCAAGCCTCTGGCACGTGTGTAAACATGCACAAATAACAAAAGTGTTATGATCCCCTGAATCTGAACAAACTAAACTCAGTGAAACTATTTACAGAAATATTCATAAATTAATGTGGGGTTTGGAGTTTTTTTAAATTTTGTTTTGCTTCAGTTTTTGGCTTTTAATTTAGTTTGGGTCTATTACTTACCAATTGCTAGGTGGGGTCTGTTTAGAACACTTATCAGGAAAATGGAGTGTTCAGATATGGGAAATTTTCTGATGACATGTCAAAAGAAATAGAAAGACATTTTGTATGACCAGTGGCTCTACCAGAATGAATATGTATATGATCCCTTTTCTTTCTCTGATTCCATAGAATTTAACTGAAATGTGTGTTTGCTATGTGTGGTAAAAATAGGTCCCCTGTTTTTTTTGTTCTTTTTTTTCATGTGTACTCAAATAGGAAAATGCTGAGAAATAATTTCATGGTCCTACACTGTAGTTGTTGAGGGAGATTTGTTAATGAAGGATTGCAGCTACGGCTGAATTAGGCAAAGGGGGAGAAGAATTGCCAAGAAGCAGTTATTACAGTTAGGTTGACATACAGTCCCTTTCAAACCTCCATGGAGTGGAAGAGCCAATGATTGCATGACAGTTTGTCCCTAAAATTCATTTTCATAAGGAGCTCATGCCTTTTTGCAAATACGATCTCATCCTCACTTTCCATAAAACATGCAACTGGACAGTCCAGCCAGGCACAGAAAGAATGTGAATACTTTGAATGTGAATACTTTGAAGTAGTGAATATGCTAAATGCACAAATAACAGCTATTATTTTAGCATTTTAAAAAATCATAATTATATGAATCCCTTTTAGAGCAGTGTAATGTTAGAGGCACTGGGGTGTCGAAATGATGAGTGCCACATTAGGGTAGACAGGGACTGATACATAGGAGGAGGGATCCTTGGGTCTGTCAGAAGGAGCTTTCATTTTAAACCATATTTTAAATAAAAGTCAAACAAAAAAAACCCTCTGGTTCATAAACAGAACCAGAAGTATCATTTAACAGGACCTCAGCAACACCTTCCAGCCGTAAACTTACAGATTCAAATTGAGACCTGAAGAGCAGCATATAAAGTATTTCACAGGGCAGAAATGAATCCTTAAGGAATAACATTTTTCACGACGGGGATGCCAGAGCGTAGGCATGTCACCCGTCTGGCCTTCAGACCACTGTAGCGTGGGCAGCACAGCCAGCCAGCTAGCAACGCTCAGCCACCGCCGTCGCGGTCGCAGCCTTGCCGACAGCAGCGCTCCTCTCACGTGTCCCTTGCCTGAGCGTGAGGAATGCGGCCCTTCTGGGCTACCCTACGGCAAGATGTTAGCCAGACCGCCCCAGATTAATTTCTGATGACCAAATTGTCCCCCTCAAAAAAACCAAATTGGGCTATTATTTTTTTTTTTTTTATCTGAAGCACGGAAAGGGTGAGAGTTACAGCCACTGACTTGTGTAACCAAGAACGATGTTGGGCAGATCACGCTCTACTCTGAGCTGGTGATCGCTGCGGGTGCAAAAAACGTAGCCATTTCTAGTCTTTGGGAGTGCATTTTTTCTAGGGGAGGACTTAGGGTAATTACATGCATAATATCCTCCTCGTTAACGTCTATGAAAATGCCTCTTTGCACACCAAGCTGCCACAGGGAAGCATTCGCACCCCGATTTCCACCGTGTGCCCTCAGGCAAGGGAAGAGGTAGCCAGGGCAGGGCAAAACTCAGTTTATTTTCAGAAGACAATGAGATCCTGGCGAGCAATGCCCTCAGATAGCGTTACCTACCGTTTGGAGAAAAGAACAAGAAAAATCTGGCAAATGTTGGGGAGGGCATTGCTCGCGGGATAAGTGCTGTGGCTGGCCGCCCTCGTGCTGCTGCAGTGATTTGGGAGAGAGCGCGCTGGGGGTGGGGGTGACGTGAGCCGTCGGACAAAAGCGAAGATAGCCAGCAGTGCTTCAGAGCAACAAAGGGCTGCCCTCAGCCAGTGGTGGAGCACATCTGGCACCCCAGGAAGCTCAAGTGGACCCTTGGCCCTGAGCTCGTCCCAGGGATTTCTGACTGACACCACTGCAGTGCATAGGTGAGCTTTTTGATAGGTTCACTGACATTTCCTGTCACAGTCACGATGAGGTGAATGGGTAGTTCCTGCCTTGGGATGCAGCACGGCTGTGTGTGTTATGGGTACAGGACAGTGTGCATTTTTACCAAAAGCAGTTAATAACGTCAACTGCCACGTGCCCAATGCAGTCACTAAACTTTAGTCCGCCCTTCCGTTTGCCCAAACACATACACTCTGGCTTCCCAACTGGCTTCTTTCTATGTGTTGTCCAATGCATGTAGATACCTCCATCTGCCTGGCCTCAGATACAGTGGTTGTTGCTCCTTTATTTGATTGCCAGATGTCACTGGGGAACAAGATGGGGAGGTTCCTGGATCCTCGGGGCAAGCTGGCCGTCACCGAGGGAGCTCGCCGTCCACGCCGGCCGAAGAACAGGAATCTTCGGTGCCTGCCTCTGACGAAGACTCACCGGCCAGGACCACAGAGAGCTGGCAGTGGCCGTTGTCCTCGTCTGAAACGCACAGCAACGTTGGGGAGGATTTTGAGGGATTTCAAACGCCAGCGCGGACTCCGGAGTGTACCATGGACATACAGTCTCCCGGGGATCAGTCACTCAGTAGGACTCCTCAGTTTGAAAGTGACTCTCCTGAGGAGGAGGAGGGAAATGATGAAATGAATGAAGAGCACCGCGGTGTTGAGCCTGTCCCTAGGGATCGGGGTTGGAGAGGGCAGCCCCAGCTAACAGAGGGAGAGAAGCTGTTGATGGAAACCAACAGTAGGATTGTGCAGCTGCTGGAAAATATCAAGAGGGAGCATGCACAGTCCATGGGTCTCATGTCGCAGTCCATGGGCCGTATGGAGCTGCAGCTGGGCATTGTGGCTACCTCCACAAGAGCCATCCATAACTACCTGTCAGAGATTTTAGCTTTCCTCAAGCAGCCAAGGACGCAGGTCCTTGAAACGCGCATCTCCCAAAGAGCCACCCCCCATGTCGAGTTAACTTGTGCCTCGACATGGACTGGTGAGGACGCAGTGGCATCCTCCACTGTGTGCTTACCGGGGGCCGAAGGGACGAGCGACTCTCGAGAACCACCGCAGGCCACGCTGCCTTGTCGCAGTGGCCGGCTGCAGAGAGCCATAACCGAGAGGGCCTCGTTGCCCATGCCTACACGCCAGGCAAAAGGGGGAGGGAAGAAAAAATAACCACACCATAGGATTTTTAGGGTTTTTTTTAATGTGCCTGTCCTTTTAATTCTTAGCCATAAGGCCATCGGTGGCAGAATTCAACCATTTCCTACATTGGCTAACATTGTATTCTGGCTGACTAGATTAGTCTAACATTTTGTAGTTTATATTTGCACTGTTAACGATGTGTGCTGCTGGTATTTGAAGAACATTTGCCTCTGTTCTTTCACTTTAACTTCATATGAGCATTTTTTTACTCTGTGCCAGGCATTCATTGCTTTTCTTACAAATACAAGTCATTTCTTGAGGCAGCTGTTTTTTGAGTTTTCTTTCTCCATTGCCCCATCCCCTCTGAGCAAGCATTCTGGACTTGGTGGTAAGTATACAGGCCTTGGCAATACTCGCCTCCAAAACTGTGTTCGATCAGTCTTTGCCTGGTGTTTCTGGCATGCCAGCCTGAGGTGTTGGGGTTAGCCTGTACCGGATCATGATCATTCTTATCCTCTGTGGGTCTGACAAGCTCACTTTCTAAGACCCTCGGTGGAGCTAATCCACGTGTCTTGGCTATGTCGTACAATAAGTAATGTTGCCAGGATCATACCTCATATTTATCTTTTGGGGCCTGTATAGTGATGTGCCACCAGATCTATCTAGGCACCTGGCTCTCATTTTCAAAGTTCCTTTTATGATGGATCTGGTGGTTTGACGGGCAGCATTATAATTTTTCCTCTGAGAGAGTCTGGGGATTTGAAACAGGAGTCACTAAGCAATGTGTTCTACGGGGATAAGAGCCATCTCCTGCAACCAATCTATTAGGAGGAGACTGTCCCCTGTAATTATCACAGATATTAATTATTTAAGAAAAAAAAAAAAAAAAAAGCCACTTGCCTAGCAGCCAGACCTCCTGAGAATGTAAAAGTCATGACATGCTGTTGGGTACTGTGCTACTATGTCTGTGATTAAGAGCTTTTCAACAGAGACGACCTACGTGCTGATAAAATGCAACTCCTTTCTGTGCCTTTAGGCCATCTAATTTCCTGAGGGCTGGCACCCTGAAGCAGAGCACGGGTGCAATTGGTAACCCACAGGGCAGATGGAAACGCACTTTGCAATAAATTATTTTATATCTCTTGGTGCTGCCTCTCTCGGGGGAATTTAATATAGTGGCACTCAAATGGCTATATGCATGCAGAGGCATCAGACTGGCTTATACATGTGATATCCCTGACAGTTCTCCGAAAGGATGCTGTTACCAGGAGCCCCTTGAGCGGTGGTGACTAATTATCACAGGTGTAGCATGGCTCCTGTGTTTGACTCTCGACATACCATTGTAACTTCTCGTCAAGGTTCAAAAGAGTTTATGTGGCAAAGCAGTGACGAATTCCTCCTTGGGCAAATACTAGAGAGTAATTGCAGGCCTAAAAATCCTCTTCTGTGATGACGACTGAGCTGCGCTCTCTGTCCAGTGAGCCGTAGACTCTTCTTCCCTGTCTTCCTGCGAGACTGAAGTTGTTCGCAGTAAAGCAGATAGTGTTTTGTTACTCTACCAGTCAGCCACAAATTGCTCCCTGATAAGTGTGCGTGCGTGCGTGCTTGTGGCTGTACTTGGCTAAAATGACCGGTTTGACGATGAAACGCAGCTAGCATGGCCAACCTCCAACGTAGGCTTTTTCCACTACGGAATATTTCTTCCACCTACATCCAGCTGCGTTCATTTTAAGAATACCGTTGGAGGCGTGCCTCTTTGGCCACACTGTCGACACACTTCTACACTGGGTGCAAGTTTTTGCGCCCGTTCCGTGGCTTTTTAATACCTCTTTTGTTAAAACTGTTTGTAAAGGTATCCTCCGATAATTTCCAACACAAGCTTGTAAGGTTCCCCTCTCACTGGTACGAGAAATGCGTGCTGCAGAATATTTAAGATCACAAGGAGGTTGGGGAGAGAAGCCAATTAGTAAGCCTGACAAATTATTCCAGTATGTGTGGCCTTCTGAACGTGTGTTTCTGGTGCTTACCTGGTTTGCACACTGGTACTGGTGGATATGAGCAGCCTAGGTAAAGGCAAGTGAAAGTTTGTCCCAATATGCTTACGTCTTATTTCTTTGGGATGAGTTTGAATGAAGCTAAATACAATTCAGCCAGTTAATTTTCTTGGCCTAATTAGCAGGTTTGATACTAGAGTGGAAATGTTTTTATTTTACGTAGTGCTTTCACTTCAAAAGTGTGGTGCAGTTGTGGCCAGACGCTAAGATTTTGCCGTGTTCTGCGGGACCCGCCATGTAGCTGCTGCCATTTAGAGTCAATCTCGTTCCACACGCTGGCTGCTTCTTCAGATTTTTTTTTTTTTTTTTTTTTTTTTGGTGTAGTTTTAAAATGACAACCTCCACTCTACCTTTGCTTTTGTGATCAAAGGCGGCAGAGCAAAAGAAGAAGCTGCGCAAGTGCAGCAGTGCTGCCGTTGGAAATACTCCGTGCGGAACCCCTAAAGAGTTCCTTGCAAAGCAGCTTCAGCTTTAACCCGCTCTCCTCTCCCGTTTCCGAGTGCTTTAGCTAGACCTGGCAAGGCGCAAAGCACCGCTTGAATGGGAGCAGCTCTAGAGAAGGACCGAGAACCTGTCTACAGACAAGAAACCGGCAATAAATTTACACAAAACAAAGGGGTTTTTCCAACTGGGAATAGTAGATGGTGTTAAGAATTGGTACCAACTGATATTTTGGTCAGATCCAAAGTTAGGATCTGACTTCTAGTGTTGTCTAGCAAAATCAGTGCAGTTGGAGGGTGTGTATGTGTCATCCCCAAACAAATATTTTCATGCTTTTTAAGTGTCTGTCATAGCCTCATCGCTCTTTCCCTGTAGCTTTTTGTTGTCTGAATGGGTATATGGTTACATGTGTCTGTTAAAAATAAAGGGGATCGGTTCTTACCTGGTTCATTGATATTTCTTGTTTACAGATTCTGAGTACCTAGTGCTTCAGTTTCCAAAACTTCCTTCTTCCTGTATCCCAAAGGCCGGTTGTTCGGCTTCTGGGATGATAACAAGGGTGGGAGAGACTTAACAGGAAATCTCTGCCCAGTTGAAGCTCTTGGTGATAGATCCCCTGAGTACAATGCTACAGTCTAGCCATATTTTTGCTGTATAGGTCAAATGTTCATGGTTGCACCATTGCTTTCTGATGCCTTTTGATGAGCAGAAGTGCAGATATTTTTCTTTTGGAAGTTCACAAATTTGTATTGCAAAGTCTTATGAAATGTGACCTGAAGTTTGTTTTATTTTTGAATGCGTGTGATGATTTTGAGATTTTTTTTTTTTTCCTTTTCTCCTTCCACTGGATGATTTTAAACACACAAAAATAAAAGCAGACCAATGAAAAGAATTGAATGCTAACTTCCATTGAAAAGAAACAGCCACCCTACTCTTGTGAGACAGTTTTCAACAGTGTTCAGCTTCCTGATTCTGCTCAACCTTTCCTTTCCTGCCTGCTCCCTGACCCTCTGTGACACTGAGATATCCACTTCTGGGACAACCTTCTTCCTTACCAGAAGGCTAAAAGTTCTTCCCTCTCTTCTTCTCCCATTTAAAATATCCATCCTTGCATCAGCCAGATCTCCTGTGTAGAGGGATCGAAAGCTCTTTTCCTCCTGCCTTATTCCCATCCATACCCATACCCAGGGCCCCGAGTACGCTGCTCTCCAGTGAGAGGTAAAATCCCTCAATCCAATGCTTGACATAGTAACACCATCTCTAGAGCACAGAAACCCTGGGGTTTTTTTAACTCTCCAGTATACTAATGAAGTAGCTATCCTCATTTGCTGGAGCAAATAATAAATCATCTGGGAGATGGATCTAATTGCTGAAAAGTAACGGTGCTCTGACTCACGTCGTGGAATCCTAGGAGCCAGGCTAAGCTATTTCACTCACAAAAATACCACAGGCTATGTAACTAATCCTTACTTTGGTGAAACTTCAAAGGAAAAGATGCTAAATTAACATAATACAGTGAAGTCTGTGCTTTCTTAGGAAAGCAAATGCGACAGAAGGGCGTAGTAAGGAACCCTGTTGGTACAATTAAAGTTTGGATTCTAGTACAGGTGCAAAAATTGACCGATTCTGCTACTTTAGGCTAGTCATTTAATTTCTCCATGCCTTAGTTTCATAGTTGCAGAAGTGGCAATAAAGGAGCTGTCAGGCTGTAATTAGTTGATTATATGGTACTTTGAGGCCTTCAGTCTGAGGGAGTAACGTTATATGTTAAATACCGATAAACCTTGTTTGTGAGCAAAGTTGGAGATGGGGCTAAAATTAACACTCTAAACTTCAGAAGATCTTGATTCAAGTTTTCCCTATATTTTACCATCACGTCATATGGTAGATCAGAATCCCAAATCCAGATGTTGAAGTTCTAGTTCAGATTTGGACTTGGCCTATTTGGTCTGTTTCTGATGCAAGTAAATACATCCCCAGATCTCACAGTTATTAAAAGATAAAATACGTATGAAAGTTCCACTTAAACAAATGATGCAGTTGCTAATGCTAATCCAATAATCCAAGACTGTGGATAAATTAGGATGTGATTACGTACGGAGAATAGGCATAAAAGAGCACTTCTGGAGTACTTGTTATTGTCCAAAATATCACTGAAATTCTGATGACTAAGTACAGTCTGCTTATCTCTATTTGAAACAGTGCTGTACAGATTCATTATTTCTAAAGGTCTTCTTTCCATTTCTATATAGATATTCTCCCTTCACATTTTGAAGGTTTGAAGAAGAGGATTGTTTTTCGAGTCACACTAAGTAAACATTAAATGCATGCAGGCTTAAAACTAAAGCATGCATGTTATGTAGCAGCAATAAAAAGTGCTCGGCTTGCACGACTTATAATGCTCAAGCATTGCCTTGTTAAAATGCCAAAAAAACTTTTTCTTTGCATTTTTTTGAAAAGTAAATCTCTTCCTTTGACCTTGCAATACTTAAATTTTCAGTTTTTGGACAAGAGATATTTATTTTACTGAATACTTTTATATTACAGATAAGGTGGATGAAATAGTACCAGTTTCCAAGCCATCAAGAATTGCAGACAATGCAACTGTGGACTCAAGAGTGGCAACTATTAAGCAGCGGCCTTCTAGTAGATGTTTTCCCTCAGCTACAGATATGAATGTGAGTGGTAGCTATGAAGTATTGCTTTCGTTTCCGATACTGATTGGAGAGGGTCTTTTGGCAGCATAAACCAGAAATCAATTTACAAATGTTGCTTTATATACTTGTTTTACTTTTCTTATCTTGTAACTTGAAGGCACGGTCTACTCTGCATTTCCAATAATATTTTTTTAACAGAAGAGTCTATGTACTGCTATTATACTTTTCTCCTTATATACTTATATTTATTTTGAGACCATCACATCAACAAGATTGCTACCTCAGCGTGGTTCAGACAGACGTGAACTTGTTCTACCTGTAATCTGAGCTGGTGAGACACCAGTGAGTTCTGAACTTGACGGTGTCAGTAAAACACTGAACGCAAGCCAAAAAACTTCGCCAGAAGTCAAGGTGTGCTGCTTCAGTTTTCAGAGTTAGTGCAGCTACACAATTTCCACTCGTGTGAAGTTGCTCGTACTGCAGGTTTTTATTATTCCTAATGGCATATGTAATATCTTGATTAAATAATGCATGATGATGATTTGTAAGGGAAGAATTGACATTAATATGATAGCACATATAAAAATTTAAACTCCAGAACTCTGAAATTGGATTACTCAATTGCAGAATTTGCTCTTACGGATCTGCATGTGAAAAAACAATTGGTTTTATTTCAGTTTAGATGTATTTTCACATTACCCACCCCTCCAAAAAGGATCTGAGATGCTGACTGCCAGTGGAACCTTGCAGAAGACACCTTGTGTCTGTGCAAGGCTCCAATAATGGGTCTGTTCTTCAGAAGCGAAGAGCACGTGCAGCTCGGTGCAGAGTGAACGTTAATGCCCATGCAGTGCCTGGTTAGGGTTTTGGAAACGAGTGAAACAAAATGCAATTGCTCATACTTCGTTTTCTTACATCTTTCTTCGTTTCTTCACAAAATGTGCTGGAAACTTAACTTGTTGCCTTGTAAATAATTTCAACTAACTCCATTTACAGCCGGTGTCATGTTATGAACACACAAAGAACACCTAGCTTTCCCTTTCTCTTCACCCCCTCCCTGAAATAATACCAAATTTGTTATTTTCTATAAGATTTCGAAGTAAAAGGGATAGTGGATTACCAGATATGACAGAAGAGTTATTTACACGTGAGAGAAAAATGTGCGTGCTTTAATGCTTGTGGGGTTTTTTGTTTGCTTTTTTTTTTTGTA
>WHYT01017347.1:279820-303159 GCA_009806455.1 Tetrax tetrax
GAGACAGGGTATTGCTGTGATGACGCCCACTGTACCAGGGAGTCCTCAAGGTCCTTTTCTGGGTATACCTCGGGGTACAATGCGAAGACAAAAATCTATAGGTAAAATACTTCTCATATATAGTTTACTTGTTCATTAATCACATACTTTTAATAACTTTGCTTCTTTCTTAAAGAGTATTTCTCCAGCGCTTTACCTCAGTGACTGACTGCTTAAGTTTTATACAAAGTTCATGGAAAAAGAAGTTTGTGTGTAAGATGCTATAATTTCCACCTTCTGCTTTGATGGCAGTAGGCAAGTACTATGGAATTATCATTTGATTCCTTTCTTTAGAATCCTCCCTCTGATGAGGAAAGGCAGTGAGAAGGGGAAAAAAAAAAGAATTATCAGTACAAGCCCTTTGCAATGCTTTACCTAGGGCAAAATGTTAATCATTTTTTCTTTGTTATTCAGGCAAAAGTGTTGTAATGCTGTGTAGTTTACAAAGAAATCTCTGTTGACCAAATGGAATAAAATTCACCTCTTTTTCATTCCAAATGATGACAATCAGTGATTTTACAAAAGAGAAAAAAAAAAAAAAGAGCAGACCAAATTTGGACTTGCTTTGTTCTTAGTAGCAATCTTAGTAGTGCTGTTTACCAATTTAGAAATGCATTGTGTTGGTGTAAAATTAGCATCTATATTATCCCAATATTACCTACTTTATTTATGTTAAAAGCTGTATTTGTAATAATATAATGCCATCTTTTGAAATGAAACAGTATGATTTTTTTCCCCAATAGAATCTTCACAGTCCCCTTGCTAAGTTTCAAATGCATCTTAAAAATTCATTAGATTTCTAAGTTGCATTATTGTATGCATTTAGAGAGTGCTAGAGCAAGGCATAAGCTACTCTTCTGCACAGAATGTCTTCCCTGTTCAATAATTTTCAAAGAAAATGTGCTTCTCTACAGCTGCCTTGATGATACATAAAACCAAAACATTTGCCTACACATCAATGATTGGTTTAATTAAAATTCTGTACCATCCTTTTTACCTCTGGCATCTGGGTCTCTGGAAGTTCAGCAAGAAAAAATGCTTACGGTAGGAATCAACCAAAAGACCTCTTGTGTAATTTTGCGTATGCCTTATGTCATGTGAAAGGCACCCTGGTATTTTAGGTTGGACACAGAAATAGTGAAATATTAGGGATCCCAGTGGAAGACAGTGTTTTAAATATACTTTCTGATTTTTAGGAATAACAGAGGAAGAACGGCAGTTTTTGGCTCCTCCTATGCTGAAGTTTACCAGAAGTCTGTCAATGCCGGACACCTCCGAAGATATCCCACCACCACCACAGTCCTTACCTCCTTCACCACCGCCACCTTCTCCCTCTCTGTACAACTCTCCCAAATCCCCTACATCAAGGAGCTATGGAACTATTAAACCTCCATTTAATCAGAATTCAGGTTCAAAAATTTCTTTGGTTAGGCCTGAGAACGTGGGAACGATGATAAGGGACAAAGGGATCTATTACAGACGAGAGCTGGACCGATACTCTCTGGACTCTGAAGACCTGTACAGTCGGAGTGCCGCAGCTCAGGCAAATTTCAGGAACAAAAGGGGTCAGATGCCAGAAAACCCATATTCTGAGGTTGGGAAGATCGCGAGCAAAGCCGTTTATGTGCCGGCCAAACCAGCGAGGCGGAAGGGGATGCTGGTGAAACAATCCAACGTTGAAGACAGCCCAGAAAAGACCTGTTCTATCCCAATCCCGACAATTATTGTGAAAGAGCCATCCACCAGCAGCAGTGGGAAAAGCAGCCAAGGGAGCAGCATGGAAATCGATCCTCAGTCTTCAGAGCAACCTGGGCAACTCCGACCCGATGATAGCTTAGGTGTCAGCAGTCCGTTTGCAGCAGCCATTGCCGGAGCAGTGAGGGACAGGGAAAAGAGGCTGGAAGCAAGGCGTAATTCTCCAGCCTTCCTTTCCACAGACCTGGGAGATGAGGATGTTGGACTAACACCACCAACACCACGTATGAGGCAATCTAAATTTACCGATGAAGCAATGTTTAGCAGTGAAGATGGATTTAGACAGCTTATGTCACCGTCGCCAATTCCCGCACCTCGAGAGCCTGAAAATCTTTTTAATAGCAGTGAACCCAGCAATCAAAGTGATTCAAGGACATTAAACGCTTCGTCCAAAACAAAAGGTACTGAAAACAGTACAGTGGCAGCTAAGTCCACAAATGCATCCAGCTCAGATAATTACGTTCACCCGGTCACAGGAAAGCTGTTAGATCCAAACTCGCCGCTAGCTCTCGCTCTCTCTGCCAGGGATAGAGCCATGAAAGAACAAACACAGCAGCTTCCAGGCAAAGGAGAGGCTGTTAAGGCTGACCTTAATAAACCACTTTACATCGATACAAAGCTGAGACCCAATATTGAAACAACTTTTCCTGTTACAGCTACCGTCAGTAGGCAAAACACCCGTGGCCCGTTGAGACGGCAGGAGACCGAGAACAAGTACGAAACAGACGCGGGGAAAGAAAAGAAAGCTGAGGAGAAGAAAAACATGTTGATAAACATTGTGGATACTTCACAGCAAAAGTCAGCTGGCTTGTTGATGGTTCATACTGTGGACACAGCAAAGTCAGATGATACGCCCGAAGATGAAGAGGAGAAGACAGCTGAAATGGAACCGAACCCTGAAAACCCACCGGAGGAGCCAGAGGGGAGCGAGGAAACGGAAAGTGAGCTGAACGTGCCTGCTGCGCCCGAGCCACCGGCATCTCCCTGCAAAACCATTGTGGCAGCGAGCTCTGTCGACGACCCCGTCATCCTGCCGTTCCGCATCCCTCCACCACCCTTAGCATCCGTGGATATCGATGAAGAGTTTATTTTTACTGAGCCGCTACCACCCCCCTTAGAGTTTGCCAACAGCTTTGATATCCCCGACGACCGCGCAGCTCCCGGTTCAGCTCTAACAGACTTGGCGAAGCAAAAGAAAAATGGCACGCCTTCACCCGCGCCCTTTGCCCCCAGCCAGTCAACAAATTCCTTAGACAGTAAAAAGCAACCGGGTCTCTCAAACTGTTTGCCTGCCTCCTTTCTGCCGCCCCCTGACAGCTTTGATAATGTCACTGACTCTGGGATCGAGGAGGTAGACAGTCGGAGTAGTAGTGACCATCACTTAGAGACAACCAGCACTATCTCAACGGTGTCCAGCATCTCTACCTTATCCTCAGAAGGGGGTGAGAACGTGGATACTTGTACAGTCTATGCAGATGGGCAAACATTTCTGGTGGACAAACCCCCAGTACCTCCTAAGCCAAAAATGAAGCCCATAATCAACAAAAGCAATGCACTTTACAAGGATGCGCTCATTGAAGAAACTGTAGACAGCTTTGTTATTCCTCCTCCCGCTCCGCCCCCACCTCCGATCAGCGCCCAGCCCAATATGGCTAAAGTTGTTCCCCAAAGGACATCTAAGCTATGGGGTGACGTGACGGAGGTGAAAAGCCCAATTCTCTCAGGCCCAAAGGCTAATGTCATTAGTGAATTGAACTCAATACTCCAGCAAATGAACAGAGAGAAATCCTCAAAGCCAGGGGAAGGATTGGAGTCACCTACTGGAACAAAAACTGCAAGTCTCAGTACAAGGTAAATGTCATTAACCAAATAATTTTCTAATAAAGACCTGATTTTTTTTTTTCCATCCCTTCACTAACGTCCCCTGTAAATCGCATAGATTAAAGAAGAATGTACTCTCTATTGTACACATTGTCTATAACAAACAATTTTACAGAGGGGAAGGGTTTCCAACATTGTCAATGTTTCTGAAGGATTAGAGTTTTAGGATACCGTAGGATAGGAGCTTTCTCAGTCTTCTCCAACTTCAAACACAGTTTACACAAACCTTTCAGTTGTTTTGATGTGAGTTACTTAGATTTATTTTTAAGTAGTACTTTTCTCTTTAAAAAAAATACTTAAAATGTGGCAACAATTTAATTTTTCTTCAGTCCCATAACTTATTTTGGCTTCAAACAGGTTAAAAATTGTTTTTTTCCAGGCTTAGTTCACATTCACTGTGTGATGTCATTTGATTCACGCCGATGCCTCTGATGATCCCCTTCATCACGAAGTATAATCCTGTCTGAGAAAAATCACTCATTGAAATCACTTTGCGCTATACATGTTATTACTAAAAAGTTAATTTAGCATCTCTACCACTGGGTATTATGAGCTTTATGTTCTTGCTTTCTATTGTACGTGCTTGTAAGCGAGTAGACTCTGATGTTTACGGGTTCAAGGATGTGGCTCAATTCTCCCTGGTAGTGCAGAGCGGTGGATTTGCCTGTAAGTGGTTTGCAAAAGGTGCTTAAGTTATAGGTGACTTACAGTAGCCAAATGTAGTCACATTTGGGTGGAATATGGATATAATATCGTGAAATCCACGCCTATTTAAAAAAAAAAGTTATTTTTCTTAGTTTTATTGAGAGCCTGAGGTGTTTCTTTTTGCAGTTTGGCCTTACATACAGCAGTTAAATGTGTCTTTCACTGAAGTGTTGCATATTGTTTGGCCCAGACTGCTCCACAGAAATGCAATTTATTTTTTTTTGCAGAAATGCAGTGCAGACTTTTTTTTTTTTTAAAAAAAAAAAAAAAAACCTAAGTAATTTTTATTGGAATTATTCCGCTGGATAATAACTAACTTAGCCTTTGAAAAACTACCGTTCTTTGCATGCATAAAGATAATTTGTTTTTAGGGGAAGGGTGCTTCTGTTAATTGCAAATGATTGCTCATTCAAAAAACAGTGTGATCAAAAGGCTCAGAGTCAGGTAGTTGTATCATTATTATTTCCTGCAAGATGAAGGTTGTCAAACGGGTGACAGAGGGGCACAGAGATTATACAGTTATTAGGATGAAGAGATGGGGAACAAAACACTGAAATTCTGGAGTTTCTGTCAGTGGCACTTGACTAAACAGAGTAGAGACTGAGTTGTCTGTACAGGGAAAGCGTTAATACACAACCAAAAAAAAAAAGAAAAAGAATGAAAACTGTACAAGAAAAGCAATGTGTACTGCTGCCTGCTGAAGGCAATCGTTAAACAAAGTTAGCCCAGCAACTGAACACTCAACATCTGAGAATACCTCAGGCAAGCATAACATCAGCACTCGTGCGCTAAGCTTGACTTTACAAAGTCTTGTCTTGCAGATGGCTCAGTATCATTTCATAGTATTTTCCTTGTGTCTTCAAGAATAATACTGTCTTTCTTGTTAAGCCATATGAGCACGTTGCCCCTAGCTTCATGTGTATAATATTAATCATCTTTTATATTTTAACTCATAGTTATTGCCACGTTACCGTAGAGATCTTTAGCATCCCTGTTTTATTAGACAATAACTGAGGCTAGCAACTACAATATGCTGTAAATATGTCAAAGTATTATCAGCACTGAGAGAAAAAATGAAAAGTAGAAGCAAATTGAGTTACATCTTTTTTATGAAAAGACATTTAAACAGCTATAAAGGCTGGGGAAAAAAAAAATTAAAACTGCTATATCACTTCATTGGAGAAAAGCAAACTATCATGTAAGGAAGAGCAGTGCCATGTGTGTTACATTTTAGAGAAAGATCTGGCTTGAACAGTGTTAGTAAAGTTATGTTGCTTTTCTATCCTTTAGCTTTTTTAATTCTTATGAGTCAGATTTGGCAAATTCGATAGTCTTCATTATGGGATACGGAGACTCAATTTGGAACCCAAAGCTCACAAAGTATTTCAATGTGGCTGAAATCCTACTTCTTTTCCTGAAAAGTAAACCCAAATGGGCCTCTTCCTGTGCCACTAGAGAGGGGATCTTGGGATCCAACAGTACGGAAAGCCCTGTGAGGTAATAAACAGGAACAGTTGACGGTGGCATAGAGCAGGGAAACTCTTGGCTGCCGTTTGACTGGGGAACAAAATGACCCTGCCACAGAATTCCCAGTGGGAACGGAAGGTAAGAGGGCTGTATTTTCTTTCCTTCTGTTTTCAAACCTGATGTGATTACACGTTGTTTTTCAATTAAGCTCCAGAAAACTGGAGCTAATTGAAGATGCTAAAAATGATCAGAAAAAGTTACTTAGGATTTCTTTTTTAAGCTAAGGAATAAATCAGAGACAGTACAAGAGAGCCAACCGTCTCCGGATATTAAAAGTACGTTTAAAAAGGTGCTGCAGGCAATCCCTTTTCGTCTTCACGTGAGAGATGTACATTGAGAAGTTGACTTGGGAACCAGCGGTGGTTTGTTTGGCTGCTCCTGTGCCCGGTTCCCAGCTGGCACCTTCCCCTCTCCGAGCTCAACCAGCTCCGCATCTGGGAACGGGTGAGAGGGGATTGGTTTCGGAGCTGAGTAAAGAGTGTGAAAGGGAGCAAAAGGCTAACAGCAAAATTCATCACAGTGAGGAAAATGCTCCCATTTCTTTCTGTTGTGCTGTGTACGTTTATGCCCTGAACTGTTGAATTAAATTTCAGTTCTGCTCTCGGAGATGCTCGTATAAAAGCGATGGATGCATGGTAAATGCTTCCCAGACAAATACTTTTTTTTTACTGCTTTTACTCTTGCCTTATCTTTTTAAAAGTTAAATAAACAGCCTTTGTAGCCCAGCTGCACAACTGACATATTTTTTTTTACGTAGCTGTCAAATATTATGACTAAGGAATTCTGTCTTGCCAGAATTCCAAATATTAAAGCTAACATTTAAATGTTAAAGCTAAAATTCTTAGAGTTTCTTGATATTTTTTCCTAATAGTTTGTAAAGCCTGGGACAACCCATTGCAGAGCTTGTAACCCTTTTCTGTGAGGTAGCATTAGAAAGGGAGCAAGGAATTTTAGCTCACGGGAAGGAGGGATTCTGCTAAATTAAAGAACGACTCGTTAACTCTGCTAAAGGAAAAGCGATAAAAAATGAGTACGCCTGTTCATATCCTTCAGCCAAAGAGAAGTATTGGGAAGCGTTATAAATAGGAACATTGTTCACGGGCTCACTTGGGTTATGTTTGCGGCACTAGCAGCCTGATGAAATTTAAAAAAAATATATATTTGCTCATGGGGACATACATGAAGTTATAGCCCAGATAGCAATCCTAAATATCACCAGGAGTTACTTTTGCACAGCCAGTAGACATACACTCACAGCAATTGCCCTACTAGGGTAGCATAGAGGTGAACTAAATCATAGATAGTCAGGTAATGGCTTGCTGCAGAAACTCATAAAAACACCTTCTTTCTGTATTTTTGACAAATGAAGATTAGGAAGAGATTGTTCCACAGTACTGAGCAGCATTTCTCTCTCAATTATTACCTTAAAAAACGCCCCTAAACTTGTTTTTTTTCTCTGTACATCGCTTTAGCAATAATTTTACGCAGTGTATTTATAGTTTTCTGTGGTTCTTATGGAGACATCGAGTTTCAAGATTTTTAAATAGAGCATGGAAATGTTTGGCTGGAAACCATCTGCTTCTCAGCGGCAGTGACCGGCCGTGGGATAGGAAAAAGGAGACTGGTAGGGGAAAGAAAAAGAGGAAGAAGCAAAAGGATGTGCTTGCTTACTTTGTACTAATAAAAGCGTTATTAAAGGGTTTCTCCAGAAGATTCTGGACCAGAGCTAACCCCACTCCCAGTTTTGACTATCAAATTTTAAGAATGTCAATTTTAAGAACTTAAATTTAAGAAATTTTGGAGAATCATGGTGATAGAGATTTTTATCTGCTTTGTCCATGTAATCAGGCCACAACATCTGACCATCACTTCCTCCATTTTTACCCATCCTTCCTTTCAGAAAAGGTAGAGGGTGTTTGCATACGGGGCTCCATTTGACCCAAATACCCAGAACCAAAGCCCCAGTTGACGAGCTCTGGTCCAAAAGTGGATATGCACAGGTACAGCGATAGGAAAACCCAGCCTGGGGGAGCCCCGCGGCTTGGCCAGCGACGCTCTGCTGTCAGCGAGCAGAGCGGGGAGGACGGACCCCGTCCCGGCGGTATCGACCACGATGCTATAAATAGAGCGGTGCTATAAATTCACTCAAGAGGCTACTGACTTCTATGTGGAGCTGAGAAAAGAAGCAGGGAGAAGGGCTAATGGAGGGGTTTTGATCGGGTTAAGGGAGGAGGGCTCGCTCTGTCTGTGAACCCGGCAGTCGCTTAGCAACATAACGATCAAGTGCAAGGCGGGCGAGATGGACTGAATAATGCCAGCGTGATTAACGCAGAACAGAGCCACTGGCTGCGAAGGAGAAAAAACCCACAGCCCCCAGTGAAAACAGCATCCTTCCACCACGGCTCCGGTGCGCTAATAAGGAATAATGAACAGCAACTGCTTCTCCCTGTCATCACCGTACCAAAATGATCGATAGCTTGGCCATAGGGAGAAACAATGTGTTTCAAACGGCGCTTGTCCTTCTCTGGCTGGGTTTGCACAATGTCCCCACGGCCTCTGGGGCAGGTTGGGCATCACTCCTGGCAGTGGGAAGCGCTAGAGTTATGGAAAGTGGGAGTTACGGAAAATGCTTAACAATGCATTCCTCTAGGAATGGCGTAGCAAGTTTTAGAAGTGCCCCTGGCCAGGGGTTTTGTCCATTTCTGATTTTATTTTTTTTTTTATGGCTAGCTGAAAAAGTTCTTATTTTTTTTCACAAGCAGGTAAGGCAGAACTGAGCTCAGTAGTGAGTCCTGCACAGCGACTGGTGCTACGTTTGGTTTATTGTAAAGTGTGTCTGGATTTCGCAGGTGATGAAATAGAAATCTTGTGGGATAATTCCTGGATTTTTCAGTTTACTGCTTTCCCCTTAGATTCATTCCATGTCGTTAACTGCTTGCCAGCCAATTTCACGGGATTGCTTGCTTTGTCAGTAATTTTTGCAGTGTTTCAGTCATTCCATTTTGTCATTTTTATTTGCTCTCATGACTGCTGTTGTCAGAAGAGGGCCACGCTGAAGTGCCGTGAAGTAAGTGACGACCATAAAGCACAGAGTATTCTATGTTGTACATTCTGCTTCTTTTTAATCCTCACTCGTTGTTCTCGCATTTTAGTGGTTCTGGTGTTGACTTCGTTACAAAGTGCAGTGTGGATTAGATCGTCCTAATCCAGAAATGGTAGCCATTCTAAAACCAGAAATAGGACGTCGTTTCCAGCTGAAATCAAACCCACTTTCATCAGAGAAGCATTCAGCAAATGTTTTTATGACATGAGCACGCAAGAGCAGATTGCTGAAGGTCTGAGCACCTAAATAAGGGGCGTGATTTTTCAAATATGCCCAAATTCTGCTGGATTTTTGGAGGGTGTTTTGGAGGTGGAGGGATGGGGAGGGATTATTGCAGTTTTACACACTTATGTGAGGTTAAAAGTAAAGACAAACCAGCCCTATGAATAATCACGCTCTGCTGCAGTCATCACTGTGGAGTCTTTCATCCTTGGAAGCTGTGGGATTTCCCCCTTTCTCCTCCCAGCTTCTCCTGACCTTTTCCCCCGCAGCTTGCCAAGGAGAGTGGGCTGAGGCCGAGTTCTGGCCCTCTGCCCCTCATCAGCACCAGTCCCTTCCAAACATTTGTGCCATTTGCATGGAAACTGCTGGTCTTGACCAGACTCCCACAGACCTTAGTGATTATTCTTCACTCCAGCTGAACAGGAATACAACAGACACTAACCATTTCTCAATCCCTCTCACTTAAATGACGCTGTTAAAAAGCCGCTCTGTATCCTGCCAGTCATCACATCAGCCCTTGGTCTTCATCTTCCCCAAACCAGGCAATTATTGCCTTACTTTCCTACCGTACAATTTTCCTTTGACAATCCAAAAATAAAGTAAAAATATTGTAAGAGGTGAAGGCAAAGTTTTGGTTTGTGTGTCCTCAAAAATCTGAAAACAAAATTTAATTTCACACGGTGCCTCTGTGTAGGGACTCATTGGTTCTCTTGGTTGTTAAGATTTTTTTTTTCTCTGACAGAATGGAAGAGCTTTATCAGAAATGGAAAGTCTTTTGGCAAGTTGCAGGATGAAACAGCTCCCATGAGACCATAATGATTTTTTGGGTTTTTTTTTTTTGTTTTTTTTTTTTACATGGGAAACTCCTAGGAGCTGTTGCAGCGTGGCATCTTTCACTGATTTGCTTCTGATATTAACAGCAAATTTGAATCCTGTACATCTAGTTCAAAATTTAAAAGAATTTCTTGCCTACAAACTGTGTCAGTGGCTTTTATACTCAGAGGCTGCATTTTTGTGACACAGGAATTAAATATTGTGATTGTAATGTGAGGCAACGTAATGGGCACTGCAATCAGTGCCGTCGTACAGCAGCACATGTTTATAAGTTACCACCATATGCTGATTCTAATAGAGCAAATTTTATTTAAAATAATTATCAGACTTTTCACCTTTTTGAAATGAAATTTGGGTTTGGGCAGGTTTAATATGGATTTAATATGTTTAGTGTAACAGATGATCAAATAAGGCCTAAAAAATTGCTCTTATTAAAAATCTGGAAAAGCCACCACACGACAAAACCGTGCCTGCTCTCCAGCTAAAATGCGCTTGCTCCTTCTTGACCGGAATACCGATCAACCGTAAAACGCAAGACAGCTGATGGTTTCAGGGTTGTATCTGCATCACAGACTGTATTGTAGATGTCATAAATTATAAATTCGGACGCGCAGGAGTTACACAACTGGTGGTTTTTCCCTTGGAGTACGATTAGAGTACAGCAGTCTCTATAACATGCTGTAGTTGATATGGCAGGTGAAAGGAGGGGGGAAAAAAAAAAGGAAAAAAAAATGATTCTTGGAATTAGAGACTTGGAACTGGAAGCCTGGAAATGCAACTGTGAGCTTCAGCAGACTTGCGTGACCTTCACGAGATGCTGCGGAGCACAAACTCAGTTCTGCAGTTTGCCGAATAATTTTGCAGGCAGCAGTGACCTCAAGTTGCTGCGGTTAAAACTGGTCCTAAATGGGACGACTGCCGCAGCAGTGAGGACACGGACTGACTCACGGGCTCGTCTGTGTTCCTATGCGTGCAGCAGAACTAATAACTTCCTTGAAGAAGGTGTGTTGCCATAGGATTAAGTCTGTTAATGTTAACAAAGTGCTCAGAGCTTTCTCACAAAAGGATTAATATTTATAACAGCTTGAGTACTGATGTGGCTGTAAAATGAGCTGGAATTAAAAACCTCATTATTTAGCTAAAATAAAAAAAAATTCTTATAGTTGCTAAAATAAAAAAAAAATTCTTATTGTGGCTAAAATAAAAAAATTTCTTATCATTACTAAAATAAAAAATTTTCTTATCATTGTTCTAGACATGTGCTTTAATACTCAGTAGTCCAGAACCTATGGCTTGAAAAAAGCAAGACAGATCTTTAATATTCTTTGTCGCCGTGCAAAGCCATTACTTTGATCCAGGCTGACCGAAGGCAAAGTACAACGTTGCCTCTGTCGCTTTGCCCACCCGGTGTTACTGCCAGCGGGTCTGAGGCGGTCAGGTAACCCTGGTCTAAGGAATGCTTAAAACAAGAGCCCACAGCTGGCTTTTGAGGATTTTTGTTTCAGTGGCTTAATCTATCTTCTTTAAAGGAAGAGTGACAATGATTTCCTCAACGAGGTTGGATGGGGAGTCTATGGAAGGAACAATACAGAGAAGATGCAGAAGTGAGTGACAAAGCAGAAGGTGTACACCGAGCCTGGAGCTGTCAGTCGAGTAACAGGAACGATCTTTCAGCATCTCGCATACCAGAAGATAGACTTTCATCATCCATTTGGTATTGCCACAATGGGTGTGAATATAAAACCGTCGTTTCTAGTGTTTGCAAGACAGGGAAGTTAAGTAGAAGGGTCATAGGGAGACATCTCCACATTTATACAAAACTCATCCTGCTCTTCTCGCAATCACTAGGGATGGCATTACCCCCGCCTTCTTCCAAGCAGGGTTTTGGTTGATTTAAAATTATATCATGCCTTATTAAAGTGTGTGGGACTCCTAATGCTAAGTTAAAGCAGGTAGAAATAACTAGCTCCTCTTGCTTAGCAGAATTTAATAGTTTCTTGCAGTCGACTTGATTTGGGAGAATGCTTAGCTCCATTCCTGGAAGACAATAAGACCCATTAAGCTCCAAACAAATCACAGGAAACACTCAAAACCTTGCCAAGTGTTTCCTTTCTTTGTTAAATTACAAAGACGTAAGTGCTAAAAGTATTGTTCCTACTGTGTTTTAAGTGAAGTGCCGATCTTTCAGCTCTTGAAAAGATCCCCCTGTTCCCATTGAAATATATGGAGCAATTTGTGGGAAATCAGTGGGATTGCTCATGTGTTCTCCAAAAAGTTATTCTTGGTGCCTCTGTAATAACACGGTGTTGGAGCTTTATGTGAATGAGGCTCGCTGTGATACGAGCGTGCTCTGAATCTCAACGGAGCGGTGCTGTAGGTTACCCGATGTCTGGGTTTGTTAATTCTGGGCCAAAGCCCTAGACGTGATGCAGGGAGTATGTAGCTAACGGGGGGCTCTCAAAAAGCAGGAGAACAGTGGAGAAGGCGTCCAGTTGAGTACTACCAGGACTGCAGTAAGGCTTGTAGGAGAGAAAGGGATTAATTATTATCATTGCCTCACGTAACATTTCTTCACAGGAGGAGCACGTTAGGGTAGATGACAAGGAAGTGCTGGTACCACCATCTTTTTACTTAAAATTTTAACCGCTCTTCTATATGTGGGTGACCAAAGCCAAGTCACTCCCTTTCCACAGGTGTTCGCAATTGCATCGCACTGGGGAGCAAATCCAGTGAGACAGCAGAACCCTACAAGCGACATCCTCCCATGCAGTCGCAGCACTGGGACGTACCTCAGAGAGAACAGATGTGGGGTTTGACCCCTGCTGTGTAGATCATTTTTTTTGGTACTTCATTTGGTGGCAATTAACACGAAATCTTCAAGCGGTGACTTAGGAAGAGACTGCAGTTTCTTCTGTAACAACATTTTAAATACAGGGGCTGCAGAACCACGCTCTTCCTTTGGCTCCGTAAGATCTTTTCTGCACAGTGCTGAATCTGCATTATTCATTAAAGCTTTTGTATCTGGCGTGGTGCACCCAAGTCATCTTCAGTTCTGCCCAGGCATCCTCCAGATTGTCCTCTGGAGTCCGTGGCATCACTTCAAGGATAAATAAATCCTTGCTTTGGTCTGGAAGTGCCTGAATTTAGTTATCTGGTTTTCCTAATTGGCAGGGTATTTTAGAAGTTAAAAACTGGGGAGGTTCAGACGCTCGAGGGTTCAGTGGAAGATCCTGAAGTGTGCATGCTAACTGGCAGAGTCTTCTCATGAGAAGTATGGGCTGTGAAGTTAAGCATTTTATGATACAAACAGACCTGAACCTGGATCTTCTGCTTCTAAATTTGTTCCCCAGCCAGCAGACAAAAGCAGACTCATCTGCTCCTTCACCCACCCCATCAGCCTCACCATCAGAGCTAGCCTCTCGGCAAGTTCCAGGCCTGCTTCGTTTGTAATCCGAAATTTCCTCGAGGCAAGAGAGAGGTGCCGGTGACTTGATCACAACTACATCACCTCTGGGCACGCACAGTAACTGGAATTTTTGTCTCTTAAGTTTTGTAGTGAAGCTGCCAAAGTATCATTTCTGTGTAGAAGGAAACGGACAGAGAAGTTGTTTTATGAACCTTAGAAAGTTCACGATTAAAGCATGAAAAAGCCGGCTGAACGGAAAGCAAAATAACAGGAGCTTGTGGAGCATGTTCTGTGAACGAATGAGAATGCAAACATAGCCTAAAATCCACCAAGAAGGTGCCCAAAGATCCAAAATCCAAGTTAATAGTGTTAATTATTAACTAATTAATTATTAACTAAATGTTTCCAATACTTTCTGTGACTACTCCTATTAGCTGCGTTACCTAACAGCGTGTAAAACTGGTAGGCTAAAACTAAAATGAAGGATCCCACCCCTCCATACAATGAAGGGAAGATCAACTCCTCGTTGCACTTCACGGGGAGCACGAAGTGCCCGTGTGCGTATCCCACTTGGTGTTTCTCATTTAACCGTGAGTTAATTTGGAGTAGCCTTAAAAAGGAAGGATGTGCTCTGGAAGGTGTTTTTCTGCTCGTAAGCAAAGGTTTTGTTTTTAACTATGGCTTACCATTGGTGATTGTTTTATGAGAAAGATTCAATGATACCATCTTAGTACTCTTAACCTGATACTGCTCATTAGAAAATGAAAATATCCCAGCGTTCCAAAACCATATTGACTACGCGTTGATGTGGACGGCCTTTCGGCTGGTGGCTGATAAATCTAACTTTCCATGTCTGTTTGCAATTTCAGGAGCACGGAAGTCATGAGTACTGTCTCAGGTACACGAAGTACAACAATCACTTTTACTGTCCGACCTGGAACCAGCCAGCCGATCACACTGCAGAGCAGGTCCCCAGACTATGACAGTAGGACCTCAGGAGCAAGACATGCTCCAAGCCCTGTGGTTTCACCAACAGAGATTAATAAAGACATCATGCCTGCTCCTCTGACTGCTTCTGCTTCGGCTTCATCTCCTTCTCCGACCTTGTCCGATGTATTTAGCCTACCCAGCCAGCCCCCTTCTGGGGACTTATTTGGCTTGACCACAGGGCGCAGCAGGTCTCCTTCTCCCTCAATATTACAACAGCCAATCTCAAATAAGCCTTTTACAACTAAGCCTGTCCACCTGTGGACTAAACCAGATGTGGCAGATTGGTTGGAAAGTCTAAACTTAGGTGAACATAAAGAAACGTTTATGGACAATGAAATAGATGGCACTCATTTACCAAATCTACAAAAGGAAGATCTGATAGACCTTGGAGTGACTAGAGTTGGGCACAGAATGAACATAGAAAGAGCTTTGAAGCAGCTGCTGGACAGATAAGAATAGCTATTTTGCCTCACAAACTTCTGTTGATAACTAGAGATGGGCTGGTACTGAAATACCCCAAATGCCTTGTGTGTCTGCGAGTGCCAGCAAAATTGGGGGTGGGAGGGGGAAAAGAGTTTAATTCCTGGTACTCAGGTCATGCAGACTGTATGCTACATGCCCAAACATAAACCTAAATATGTTACACGAGTGGGACCGTTTTATTTCAAAGTTGTGGGGAGATATGAGAGAGAGAGAGAACATTGTTAACTTCAAAAATCCTATCTCTTGATAATGCCCTTCTGCTGGAACCATTACGTAACACCTTTCTTTCAATTTAAAATTGCATTTCATTTTTTTTGATTGAAAAAGCACTATATTCTCTTCTTGACATCCCGTCTCCGAGCAGGCTTCCTTCCCCAACCCTTGGTTCATTTTAAGAGGACAGAGTGCTTCATTACCATTCAAACTCATTTTTTTTTGGTAGTAGCAGAGGCACAATATTAAGACGGGTAGAGGAGTTCATAATACTGGTTTTTTTACTAGTTTAGCGCTCTGGTTTGTTGGCAGTGCAGCTGGTTGTTCTGCTGGAATTAGTTCCAAGGTAACCTTGCTCTGTTTTACCTGGTATTTCTTTATTTCTGCAGTTATACGTAGCGCTCTTCCAAGGTGGCAGAACAAGTTCTATACATGCTCCATTGACTTGACCTGTAAGACGATGCAGACGTTGCGTAAAAACTGAGGCGGAATGCACACTTAGAGGTCCAACAAAATGAAGCTAGTTTGAACCTGAGACCCCCAGTTTTCAACCAGCTAAACTACTGCTAAGTCGCAATATGAACTCTACAAGCCAGTAGAAATTTGGGGTTATGTACGGACGCATCTTTTGGATTTCACAGTCAGATACTCAAATATGCCGAACCCTGAGAGATGCTGTTTAATTCAGTGAGTGGTAAGTGCTTGGCTATTTTGAACATCAGGCCAAGAAAGAAGATAGATGGATGGATGGATGTTCCCATTGAACTCAGTGGGAAGGCTGCCAGTATTTTAAGTCAGAGAGCCTGGTAGCAGAAATTGAAATGTTTCAGCTCGCTAAAAAAAAAATGGAAAAGGTAAAAAGGTGATGCCACGATGGAGACAGGTATATAGCGTCTCAGAATGCCTGTGTTCCAAGGGCCAGGAGAATTGGGTAGGTATCCAGTTTCTAGTTTTTATTGTAACTGGTTTCGGCTTCTTGACAAGGACAGCGGACCGAGCGCTTTGGGGGAGCGGGATGCTGCCCGTCGGCCTCCAGCGGTTCCTTTGCACAGCTGTTAGTGAGGTGGCAGGAGAGGGGCCCTCACCCTCCTAGAGACCAGGGATGGGTGGTGGGGTGACAGAGCTCCAGAGTTTTCCAGGTGACTTCAGTCAAGCAGCGGGGGAACACACAGATTTGGTTAATCTGACTTTTCTTTTTTTTTTTTTTTTTTAAAGTTAACAAGTCTCTCTCTGCATGTTTGAGCTCCCCTTGTAATTAACATCTCTTACTATCTGTGAATTTTGTAGGTCTTTATTAACATAATATTCAAGATGTTCAAGGTGGGTACATTGTGCGTGGACGGCTAGACTGCCTACCTACCATACTTTCAGGTTCTCTTACATTTTGCAAGATACCTGAACTTTCTTTCCTTGATATGGTCCTTGACATGGTCCAGCCTATCTCTAATTTTTTTATTGTGATTATTTTTGCTCACAAACAAGTGTCTAATTAGGTCTGCAACAGCCCTAGTATGAGTACATAAAGTTTAGCATTTTAAATATCTTTCTTTACTGCAAGTTTAAATAGTTGTACAGATAGTTTATAAGCACAATATTTTAAGAAAATAAGTGGCTGGTCTACTGGGCAGCCTTTGTGCCACTTCAGTGCTAGAAAGTTAAAAACAAAAAAAAAAAAAAAAAACTAAAAAAAAAAAACTTTTGTGGTTTACTACTATTTCTGTGGAATAATTATAAAGTCTTGACCTTTTTAAAAAAATCAACCTCATTTGGATGCATCTGAACCAGCAGAGCTGTGTTATATTTTCTATCTTTGCTAGAACTTCTACAAAGGAGGATGAATATTTCTTCAAAAGCGGTTATAGTTACCAACACATTGGATACTCATAAAAAGCAACTTATTTAGCCTCCTGCCCCCTTTACGGAACAACCAATCTTTTGACTTAACATCTGTTACTACGCTCTATTTGTATTTGAAACTTCCAAGTAACCTTGTAATAAAAACCGAGTACTAAGGCGTTTTACTTTCAAGAGTACTGAATTTTTCCGTAGGCGTTGTAGAAAGCGGCAGTTTCATTCAGATAGTCGATAGAGGCAACTTGAGGCCATCAAATACTTTTAAGAAGTGTAAAAATGGTAATTTAGCCATCATTGTCTTCCATTTGGTGATACGACAGAATTCCGTAAATAAACCACTAATGCCATGCTCTTTTTTTTTTTTTTATTTCTTTGGGTACAGTTGATATTACCTCTATAACATGTGCCAGAAAATACATTAGAAAATATGGTAGTAAAAGGAAAAAAAAATGTAGAAGTTGACTTTTAAGCTGCTTTTTAATCACAACCTTCTTGTTGAATTTACGTTGAAGAAGTGCTGATGTACGCGGTAAATTCCAGTTGACGGGAATCCCTTTCTTACGCAGGTGTGTTTCTTGCTCGCGTATCTCTTCAGGTACTGAAAGACTAGGTACAACGCAATCAGTGGGGAAAAAAAAAAAGAGGTTTAACGCATTAAAGAGCTAACGAAATAGTTTATTTTTTACGTTGTGTCTTACAAAGTAAAGGTAAGGAGACCGGAGAGGACCTACTTTCACCAATAAAATACGCCTCTGCCAAGATGAATTGGTCTCTAGCTCTGTGTGATGATTTTGCTACAGAAAGCAATAGTAACAGAAACGACGTTGCCTCCGAGTATTTTCTTCAGGCTGGAAACGTTGGGGGGAGGAGAGAAGACCCTTTTATTTCATGCTACTATGATAGTGAAAACCAAGTTGTTAGAGATCTATGATATTCTGGGTTTTAGGATCAACTTTTGTTTATATACTGTAATTTAAATAAATTGCATTTACATGCCTAGTTTCTGTAATATTTGTGTATACAATACCAAAATCTTACAAGATGTAAATTGTGTATAACTGCACAGACTCCTTTCCCTAGGTGTCTGAGAACATTTTAAGTTTAATTCATATATTATAAAATGACTAGATGTGACTGTTGATTTACAGAATTTACATATCACAAAAGTTAATTATTTGTGGTACTTAAGTTAATAAAAATAGTGATTTTTTTTTTTTTCTCAGTTCTTAAAAAGCATTACCCAGTTGATCTGGCGATGATTATGTGTATGAGCCACAAATATTGCTAATTTTTCCATTACATTTTTTCTTTTCTTTTCTAGATATTAATATGTTTCTCGCTATAGTTTGTGTAACAACTTGTGTTCACGTTATCTATGTTGCTGTAATTTTTGTGCTTTAATTCCTCTTATTTCAACTGATTAAAAAAACCAAGCTCCTGTAACTTGCACTTTTCCCCAATCCTTAATACTCTTGTATGGCAACCAAAATTACTGTAAGAAATAAATATAATATTGCACTAAGGTTGTGGTTCTGATTGCAAACAGAGAACACTGTCTGAATTTTTATTTAAAAAAAAAAAAAAAAAAATGCCAAACTTGCAATCCGATGTTATTGGAAGAGCATAAAATGCTTTAACAAAATGTAGATAGAATTAAGGCAAAATTATTGATTTATTGTTGGGAAAAGCATTTCCTTTTCATGTCTTCTGTTTGGTTAAAGCATCCTTTATGCTGAGCATTAGTTCATTGACTGAATTTCAGCTTCATGTTTGAAATTTGAAAAGTAAAAATTTTCAGCAGGAGGTAGAACAAAAATACCTATCTGTTTGCCTTAAGGTGGAGTTCAAATAATCATGGAATTTTTTTTTTTTTTTTCCTTGGCTGAGCGTGTGTGTGGGAATGCATGCTCTCAACTTAGCACTTGTATAAGGCACTTGGTTGCGGATCTGTTCGGCAATTTCGGAAAGCGCTGAAAAGTTGGAGGGGAGGGGGGGCTGGAATTTTGGGAGAGCAGAGCAGCTTTACAGAGGAGAAAAGGAACCAGTGCTCCTTATCAGACTTTGTGCATCTTGTGACTAAAACAAAAAATGTACCAGCAGGGTATATTTGTACTGTGAATAAAGAAGGCTTAAAATGGAAAAAAAATAAGGAAACAATTCACATCTTCTTTTGGCTTAATCTGAAAGTTTGTTTTTCTATCTTTAAATGGTGATGCAATGAAGAATATTTTTTATTTTTATTTTCTAAGATCTTGGAATAAATGCCTAGAACTGTTGCCATTTGGTTTCATATGTTCCTTAACTATTATTCTCTTCTCAGACGTTGTTCTAGTTCATCATTTTTGTTATTTACCTTCTATTTCTCTCATATTTTTCCAACAACAATTACTTGGCAGCTTTGTTTTGTTAAAAAAAAAAAGATAGAAGAAAAAGAAGTCTTTTTTTTTTTAAATTTATTTCAGGTATTGTGGCAATCCAGTGATAAGCATCTGTGTAGCTAAATAAAGTCAGGTATTTACAGTGCAAAACAAAGAATGCTTTGCAATTGTCGGTGCTTTGTTGGGCAAAGAAATGAGAAGACTGGATCATTGCTGTTGTACTGTACATTGTATCAATGTGTTGTGTTTTGTTTCATCCTTGATTTTCTGTATTTGTCTGTATTTTTCTGCATTTTTTGTGGTCTTTCATTCCTTTTGTCCAAAAAACATGGAAAAAAAAAAAAAACAAAACTCAGTAGCTATGATGGGCCAGCCAGAATAGCACAATTGTAAAACACTTCAGAACATGTGGGTTTTTAAAAAAAAAAAAAGTACGTGCCTTAGAATTTTCAATCTGGATCAGCTACACTGAATTTTACCTAAAGAGCTTTATCTTCAAGGTGTTATAGTACCTGACAAAGGGAGCCGGTAGGGTTTTGAAATGAGAAGTCCACATCACTGCATTAGGAAAATTGAAATTATTTCCATCTGCTTTAGAAAACATTTTCAGCATTATCAGGCCGATTTGACATCCTCTGTTCAAATCAAGTGAATGGAGGGAGGGAGATGCAACGAGACTGTTATTTTGGGTTCACTTTAGTACCACAAAGACTCGCTCGGTTAGTCGTGTAGTTGACGTGTACGGTGTCTCGCAGACAAGGTAACACAAATAAAGAAACCAAGTGGCCTCAATGCTTTTAAGCCTGAAACGGACTGGTTCCATAATGCTGACATCTAGTGGAATCCGGTGGACATAGAGCAATATCAGATCTTTTAAATACGTTTTTGTTTTAAACAATTATTCTTTTTACAAGAAATCATTTTAGCAAATTTTTTATTACTGTAAGTAAGTTGGCCTGAATATTTAAGTCAGACAAAAAGGCTGACTGTATAATGACACAAATTATACACTGGATGAGAAATGTTTAAAGAACTGTAATGTGTTTTCTAGTTTATATGTGGTTATGTTTTGTCAATTTTATGTTTTGAATGTCGGCATCTCCATTTGCTCCTTCATCTGCATCAAGCGTGTTTTTGAAATGAGAATATCATTTTTGTCTCCAGTGCTGCAAATCTTGGACTGTTCGGAACGATTTCAAACATTGCAGTCGGATGAACGGCGGATATTTCAGATCCAAACTGCAAAAGAGTGCAAGGTATTTAGGTCAGGAGTTAGTTCAGACCAGCCGTGGGTTATTTCCCAGATGGACGTGCAGAACTGATGTTTCATTTCTCAAGTAAAATTTAAGTTTTTCCTCAGGACTAATGCTAGAAGGAATACGTGCACGTGTGTGTGTGAGTTCTTGTATGCTTTTCATGTAAAGGTTCTTGGACAGCGTTAGAAATTACTGTACAAATAGGACACCAGTGTTGCATGTGCTTAAAAATGTATCGGAACCAATGTTGCAGTGTACCTTTTTGCTTTGAAAATCTGAAGAGAATACAATATATAGAAAACTCAAAATGTAATTCATGTTTTAATGGGTTGTTTTCCACTTATATTTTTGCAGTATCTAAATGTCTTTAATCTCCTAGCTTCCTTATATACTTAAAAGCAATTTAAAGCAATTCCTTGTAACTTCTGAAAAATAACAAAAAAAACTTTGGAAGAAAAGGCCCTGTGCTGCACCACCTTCTGAGCCCTTTGATTCCTTTTCCTTAAGGATGATGTTCTTCAGAACAAATCCTGAGGGAAGCGTTGCCTCGTTACCACGATGCCAAGAATTCCCAGCTCCCGAAGCGGGCGCTCCGTTGTCCGTAATGAATTGTGAGAAGTCCCAAGCATGGTACTCCCTACCGAACCTGCCCCCCTAGAAAATACTTAGTGAGGAACTCTTGTGACCATGTCGTTCATTTCTCAGTTTTGTTTTGACCTTGTTGGTGCAGCTGGAGGTCTCGTTTGAAGCTGGTATCAGACCTTTTAAGACGAGCAGTGCTGAAGTCAAGGTGAAAGCTCTCAGTCTCTCGTTAGAGGAGGGCAGATAGAAAGGTGGCTGAAACACCATTTGCAGTGGTCGTTTACCTATCAGTCCACACACAGTGTTGAAAAACGAACAAAAAGAACATTTTTATCACCAAATTTGAGCTTTGTGTCCAAGTGTGCACAAAATACCATTGTGGTTAGACTTTTCTTGTTTTACTTCAAGCCGTGCTGTATCCCCTATTCTCCATTCGCGCTGTCTCAGCAATTTTCTGTGTTAGCAAAGCAGTGGATGTTGTTTTAACGCGTGCAGCATTCTGTGGTTCTAGTTAATTCCCCCGTAAGACTTTATAGCGACCCAGTAACAGATTACGTGCCGTACATTTCACCCGAGGTTATCTGAAATCTCTAACGATGCTAATTGTTCTGCATGACAGAGAAGACCTGAAACAAGGGTAGGTGACTTCCAGAAGATACTTTGCAATTTTTAGAAAAGACGCTTTCTTTCAGAGAAAAATTATTCACATGCTACGTGTATTCCTAGCAGATCATTTACACACTTTGCCTTTTAGTCCGTCGTTTCTGCCCACGTCCTCACTCACACTGATAGGCAATCTTCAACCCTTTAAAGGAAAGTCACTAATTCTAGACCTAATGCTGCGCGTATCTCCTCTTTGTGCTGACGACAGGGCTGGTTTATTCCCAGGGAAGAGGAGTATAGCACGTTATACACGTGGCAGATCAGTGCAATGGAAACAGGGAACGTTTGCTCGTACAAAATGCACCAAGCATGGATCCATCTCACCATGGCTCCATGGGGCTGGAGGTGACAGAAAGAGAAAAATTTGTCTTGATGAAGACACGCACAATACATAGCCATGAAAAGGCAAGGCATTGTCAAGAAGAAATAAAAAGACCTTTTAATAGGAGTGGGCTGAAGGGTGTTCACAGGAGCTCATCATCGGCAACGGGACCAACCGGCTAGGTGTGAGGAACAGCTGCTGGTGGTGAGTGGGGGCTTGCAGCGGGTTTTACAATGACTCAGTCTCTATTGAACCAAGCAAAGGAAAGGCTGAAATGAGATGTCTGCTTTTCCCACTCACATGAGTGGGTGAACAGGCAGGAGAGGGATTTTAACGGAAAGGAATGTCGGCGCTAGAAGAACATGTTACCAATCGGCGACGCGTAAATTCAGATTGGAAGCTGGGAGAAAGGCCTGACTGTGAGTGGAGTGTGGCCATGGGGTGGTCTCCTACAAGGAGCAGCCCAGCAGGTCATGACCCCAGGTGCTGAAAGGTCACAAATTGAGGGGAAATCCTGTGTGGATTCCTCACAGCATGTGGTTTACCCAAGGAAGCTTGCGTGCCAACTGTTCTGCCGAAGCCACGGGCTGGGAAAAAAGAGGGTGGTGGGAGCCCAGCCTACCCTGGGAAGATGGATGGAGGCACCGGACCAGTGGTTCCTGGCTGGACTGAGGCATTTGCATTGCACGATGAGGGGTGGCTCCTTCCACGTGAAGCCCTTATCTTACAGGATTTCTTATCTTTTGGCCCAGCATGGCACAGGGGAGGCTGCAAAGCTGCACAGGAGAGCAGGGTGGGACATGCAGCTGGGAAGACCGGCTGTCGTAGCACACTACACCTGCTACAAGATGTGCTTATATATTTTACATTAAAAAATAATAAAAAGATTCACACTGAAGCATTAGATGAAGCACTGGAGCAGAGAAGGAAAACCTAGGGACTGTAGCTAAGATGCAAAAAACCTCACTCTAGGCTATAGCATTAATAAGCTTCAGGGGAGAGTGACAATGTACTGGCACTCTCCTGTTCACTCTCCTGAACAGTTTGTTCAGGAGAGATAAAATCCTGCCACCTCTGCATGGCAGTGCATTCCCTTGTTTAAAAAAAAAAAAAAAAAAAAAAAAAA
>WHYT01017347.1:314203-421801 GCA_009806455.1 Tetrax tetrax
TGTTTTTTTTTTTTTTTTGTTTGTTTTTTTTAAAAAAAAAAGAACTAAATAAAACAGCTCAAGATGATTGGCTTGAGCTTGGCATCACTCACAGCCTGCCCCCTGCAGATGGGAGGGTTTGTTAGGGGTTTTTTTGGGGCAGTTTTTGTTTGTTTTCTTAATAGTACGTCACTGATGACACCATATCCTAGATCTCGCTAAAAAAAAAAATAAAAGCCAGGAAAGCAAACATCAGGTTTTGTAGTACCTGAATTGAAGAGAAAGAAATTTAAGTTATTCTTGACAGTTTGGTTGGTTGGGTTTTTTTTTGTTAGGCATTCTCACTCATCCCTCTGTAACAGGGTGCCCTCACGTTATCGGGCTGGCCTGAGGTCTCACTAAACCCCGCAGCCAGGGAGGGGAGGAGGTCTCCTGGGAGGCCGGGCCCGAGCATCGGGGTGCATGGGCGTAGCTGGACCCAGGCAGAGGTGGCACCATGACACACTGTGCTGCTGTCTCTATTATGTTACAGCATCTAAGCAAGCCACTCTCTCTGCAAGATGTATCTCACGCTAGATGAAAGTTTCTGAAATTCAAAGTGATGATCTGGCCTCTGGTGAAGTCTGCTCCACCTCACATTCCTTTACCAAGAGCCTGCTAACGAGAACATAAATTACGCCAAACAAAGGCACCTGACCCCAATTCAGAGGCACTTCCACCTCCTCCCACTTTACTGCCTGGTCATGTGGTTTGGCCACGGGGCTCATAAAAGAGAAGGACCAGGCAGTGGGCTGCTTCTTACCTCTTTGTTGGGAAGAGCTGGGGTTGGAGCTCTGAGACTGGAAGTCTCATTCCTTTCCTTGCACTGCTTAAAGGTAAGGATTTTTAATTTCAGCCTATTTTGCTTGAATAGTTTTTGTTTGGTCAGTTTTTCTCATCCTGCAAGCTGTCTGGTGTTAGGTCATGTCATCCCCTCCCTTCCTTCTTCACTGTAGAATAGAAGTTACCATCTGGGCAAATACTAGGGTTGAGTTTTTACTTCAACTTGTATGCAAGGACGGCATAAACCTTGTAGCATTTTCTATAAAGCTAGAAAGCTTAATTTTTAGCAAAACACATTGGTTTGTTTTTTTTTTTTTAACCAGTAAATAGCAAATGAAGGAAACTTTCTAACTAGAGGATGCTCCATCAGATGGGGAAAATCCTGTCTAGTTAACCAGAGTTATAAAACCTATGAAGAGGAGTTTTCAGAGATTTGAAAGGCAAATCCAGTACTCAGAGAAACAGAAACCAAGGTGTGAGTATCCACTAAAGGCTGACAGAGAACCTGTTAATGAGGATATCCGTGTTGCCATCCAGTTGGATAGTGACAATATTCTATTTGTTCACTTAGATAAAACTTCTGCTTTCAGTACTCTAATTATTTGGGTTTATTATAAGAGTAAGTTTTATCCCTGAACTGTAAATAGAGGTGCAAAAAAAACTTTCCAGAAAAGAAAACCAACTCGTTCTGATTTGTTTGGTTTCAAGTCTAAGAACTGTTGAATGGTTGAGGTTGTACCACGGCTTGCCTGGGCTCATGGGTACTGCTCCAGTTTATATTTTGGTGATCTTAATTTGGTAGGAGTGAGTATTTGTACTGTCACGTACATCTAACTATTAAAATCAGAGACAAATGTTAGAACAATGTCTATGCAATAGGGCTAATAAAGGGCACAACTTAACAACTTCTAATATGTTTAGAGCCCTTCAATAGTATTTTCTTTATAATATGAATACTTACAACTTCAGTGTAAGAGCATTTGAATTTGGATCAGTTTGCAGTTCTCAGCTAGAAAAGCCAAAACATCTAAGGCTTACAGAAGGAAAAGGTTATTTGAGCGCAAATTAGCAGCGTATGCCATTTTCAAAGCTGCAGACACAGGTAGAACGAGCTCACTGGAGAATTTGTTTCCTGATTGCAATGGAAATAACACCCAATATTTAGCAGAGAAATTGGCTGGAACGTGTGTAGGCCAATGTCCAGGGCTCTTTGACACCGATGAATGTGTATGTTTGACTAACAGCACAGTTAATGATAATGTTAGAATGAGTACAAATATAAGTGAGCATGTAATTATGTAGTACCATGTGGGTTAAATGAATGTACACTGCTGAAGAAAATTAGTAAACAGGTGAGCTAGGGTGTGGAATAGCACTCTTAAAGAGAAGATGGCCAACAGACCTGAGAAACCTCACCTGTGGAGACAGTTACTCTCTCCTGCTGTTTCTCAGCATGGCAGACAAGGGATCATTAGCTGATCTTGCATATAAAAGTGCTTACCTTTGTATTAGGAAGAGATGGTAACTTGGCTGCTCTTGGTGTCTACCATGAAATAGTAGAGCTCTGGTAATGGTTGTTGAGGGGATGAACCCAGCCAAAGAGCTGTGTCTTGGCTCTGGATCTGGCAGTTTGCAGCTTCCTTCCTTCCAAAGCTTCGGCAGCAGCGATTCCTGTCCAAGATTCAGCAAAACACCCAATGCTATTTTAAGAATGTCTTTGCACTTCTACAGGCCTACCTGAAGTTTAGCTTTGATGTCAAACAAAGGCCATTAATTACTAGTGACATCTGCACTGTAGGCTTCATTCCAGAAAACCCAGACCTTTAAATTAATTAATCTTTTACATTAAATGCTAGACTGTGGCCCTTCCTTACAAATCAACATGACATCGCTTTCACTTACAGCAACTACTGCAAATCCAAATATGATCCAAAATATTCTCTAACAAACAGAGATATCAGCTACAAGGTTGCCCAAAAGGGCTTGTGAAAAATCAAAACTGTTTGAACAGTCGCAGGTAGGATTGGCTCACCTGAATTTTCTCTCCCAGTGATGTTATCCAGCAATGGCCTATTCCATCCTAAAACAGGGTCATCTCTGATGTGACAGTGCTAGCCAGGGATTTTTGTCTTAGCCCCATGCTATCATCTGTTGGTTTAAATCAGACTTGCATCGTGGTCTTATCTTGCCAAGGAAGGCCACTACAGCACAGCCACGGCCAGGAGTTCACAGAAAGGATGGCACAGCTCCAGCACGGCACAAAGCTGAAGTGTTAAACCGCTCTCGCCATCGCTCACCTTTATTTTACCAGAAGTAGGAGATGTGAAATCAGAAACTACAGACGCTGCAAGAGGAAACCGGCGTGTGGTGGGATTGCACAGAGGACTGCGTTTATCAGCTGGAGCTTTCTTCAGGTCACAGCGTGAAAACTGGGAGGACAACTGGCAAAAGAAATAAAGCAGCCACCCAAACAGCTGTAACAGCACCTGCATTTACCAGGAGCAACTGAATAAGCCAGCAGCTGTGGAGCAACTTATTCATGCTGAATTTGAACACCAATCACTTATTCCATAGGGCTATGAAATTACCATGGACTCCTTTTAGGCTAGTGTCATCCTGGGAGCTTCAGATTTTTGAGCATTAATTCACCAAGGAATGTGACTCTTAAAATTCTTCTGCACAGAGGAATGATGCGGGCGCAGGGTGGACGCTGGCATCGTACTTGCTGCTGCCTCCAGCGCAAGCTCCTGTGTGTAACTGCTTCCCGGCCTGGTCTCCAATCACTGATGCTACTGAAGCAAAATATTTCTTTATCCAGTTAAAAAGTTCTAATAATTAGTCAATGACAGCTTTAGTAGGCTCAAAACAGTGAGGAAAATTGCTATTAATAACAAAACATTTTCAGTGGGCTTAGATAATAGCAACAGCTGAAACAGCAAGATTTTTTTGGCTACTTAAATAACAGTAATGGTTACATTAATTTTGGCCAATTTATAAAAAGGTCATTAAACTCTGATTTTGAGGCAAGCTGTAGTAGACTGCCACGTGCCTCTTTTTTAAGGTTCCCTTGCTGCCTGCAAGGCTCTTTCCAGGCAAAGATGCATCCCCCCTTTTCTGTCTGAGCTTTCCAGATTCTGGGACAAATGTGTCAAGGAAAGCTATTTTGGTCAATTCAAATTCCCTTTCTGGAAGCCATCCAAGGC
Organism: Tetrax tetrax; assembly: GCA_009806455.1. Taxonomy (NCBI): domain Eukaryota; kingdom Metazoa; phylum Chordata; class Aves; order Otidiformes; family Otididae; genus Tetrax; species Tetrax tetrax. Next base: position 318,208 of record WHYT01017347.1, read on the forward strand.
ACTACTCTGGATGTAGTTGAGATCGATTTTTGTTCTTTTCCTCTCTCCATGGACTAATACATCAAGTTCCCTTTTGCCAGCTAACTTTACAGCAGTTTCTGTAAATCATGGTAGAAGCAGTGTGCTCAATGTGAGGAGAACTTGAAGAAGCTTCTTCAAATTCAGTAAAAATTAAGCACCAGGTCTTCAGTATCAGAAGATATGGAGAAGTGTGCAATAACATGTCTAGAGTATTGCAGCCTGCACCTCGAAGGCTCCATGTCCTTGTAGAAAGCCTGCAGCAAGGTGAACACCAGCAGTTCTTGAACTTCATACCACAAGGAATCGCCTTGCTGGTTGGGCATTAACTGTCTGTGGGTTGTGCTTTGAAAGCTCCTCTTCTAGGCTGAAGTGTCTCAGAAAATCACAGGTGGCTTTAAGTCTGCATTTGCAAAAGCACTCATCTAAAAGCAGGTGCTTCAGATTAATATCCTTGGTAGCTAGCATTTGCTCTTCTTGATAGAAAAGCAACTTTTTAAAACAAGAACACACTGAGTGACTGTGACAGCAAACTTTCTAGGTTCAGGAAAAACTGCAGAGGACACGCAGGGCACATGCAATATGAAATTTTGCTGGTATGCATCTTTTTTCTAAGCCAGTTCCTCTTTAGAGGAACTTCCCTGTGCTTAATTTTGTAATCTCCCCTGCCTCCTGCTCCTCTTCCTTGTTAAAAGTCAAAAACCAGTTAGGATGATTCTTGCTATTGAAAAAATCTAGGCAAAATTAACATGTTGGTAATGGCCCATTGCACATAAAAACCTAGCAAAATACTCCACAGCTTCAAGGCTTTATCTAAAATAAATTGGATGCAGGCGCATTCTTCACCATCCTCTTAAGCCTGCCATCTGTGCAGACTAAAAATAAAGCAGCAGCTTAAGGAGAGGTTTGATAAAATGCATCCGAGAAATGCATTGGTAAAGCTCTGCCAGGCTCTTCAAAATGACTTTGAGATGCTAACCCTGCACGCTGCAGAAGGGCTCTTCATCACTCTCGTTATTCAGCCAGCCCCTCTGTGTTCTGCTCGATGGGTAGGACAACTCCAGCATCATATTTATATGTAAAAATACTTTACTGAATGTTCTTACTATATGCTTAACTGTAATTAATTTAACAAATGACACTCAGAAGTGTAAAATCATCAATTGATTAGCCAGTGAATGAAATCCATGCCCCTGCTGCCTTCTGTCAGCTGCAGCCCCAGCATGCTGAGGAGTGACTGAGGGATTGCATTAAGCAGCCACATGATGAATTCCAGGCGCCAGGAAAGTAAATGGCTCACCCAAAGTCAAACAGTGAATCAGTCAGCCACCCATTAACAGAAATTAAGGGGCTTGCTTGCTGCTCACATTAGTTACCTGTGAGGAGGGCTGAGCCAGCCCTTCTGCTGGTGAATGCAGATAGTGTGGAGGTTTGTTGTTTGGTTTTTGTTTTGTTTTTTTTTCCAGCAGCAACTGTTTCAGGTAACTTTGGCAATTACTGCTGATGAATGACTGATCTTCACATTTCAAGACTTGACTACATCTAATCTCAGAGTAGCAACAGTACAGTCATAACACTGCTACCTAAATATACCTGACAAGATATGAAATCAATCTCCTATAGAACATCTTGCCGCACTGTGATAATGAGATCAGTAGTTTAATTAGGGATGAAACCTTCTCCATTAGGTGAGGCAATCCATGAATGAGCTCCAAAGACTGAATACATAAAATATGGCTGCTAGCGTCACCTGATTTGTTCTTCCAGTAACTCAATTCCTTCCCATCTTACTCTGACAGAGATGATAGACACAAGACTGCTGTATTTCCCCATGATGCTATTTATGACATTACCTGCAGTGAATTCACACATGGTGCTGCTTCTTTCTGTTCAAGCTTTTCCCTTCCTGCTAGAAGCTCATCTCTTGCCAAGCAGGGAGTTGTGGCAACCTCCTCAGGGCCTGTCAGCAGCCCTCATACCTCCGACCCAGACCTTGCAGCCATAGCCCGTGTGCCTTCATCCAAAAACCATCAAAAGCTTTAACAACCCCACCCTCCAGCCCCTGAAAGCCTACCTGGGTGTGCATGGTTTCTTCTCAAATCACCTGCTTTTAGGTTAGCAACGGCTCTCACTGTATTTTAGGACTCGCAGCACTGAGCTCTGAAGCTTTGGCTTTCCTGTTAATATAGTAGCATTAAATAATAATTAGAAAAAATGTGTTAGGATTTTCTTTCTTAGCATTTCCAGCAGCGCATCAAGTATCAGACTTCTGAGAAAGGTTTAGGATTTGAAACTGTGAAAGGCAACAAAGCAAGTACACCCTTCTGAGGCTGAGGCTTACAGGAGCAAAGCTTTTGGCACACCTGACCTAAAGATCCCTGTCAGGAACAAGCTTTTAAGTGATGTAAAAGCTTATTTGACCATAACTGATGGTTGTATTTTCAAGAGCACTCCATGTCCTGCAGCCACCAGTATTCCCAAAAGCCAGGAGCAACTCTTCTCACCAAAACCACAGCTCACCGGTATATTTAGCAGAAATAACAGGCGTGTAGAACAGAAGACCAAAGAGATCCTGATGCTAAGATGTTTTTTAAAAAAAAAAACAAAACAAAACAAAAACCAAACTTGAAAAAGTATCTCTCATTCAAGTTCACCCAAAGTCTAATTTTGACCCAAGTATTTCCATGTGGGAATAGGAGTAAAAGACAAAGCAAGTGGGTTTCTGAGAAAGGGAAGTACATGGAAGGTGGCGGCAACCTAGGATAATGTAAGGTACCCTTCACGACAGCGCGATGCAGCAGCTCTCCACAGGAAGTTTGATTCCTTGTATGCAGACTGGTCCCAGATAAGCTTGAGACAAGAATGACAAAGCAATTTAAAAATACAAAAATATTCCATGCAAATGGTTCCAAAAGTTTATTGAATATATAATTTACAAAAATCATAACCCTACGAGGTGTTCTATGCAAAATTGGATAAAATAAACTGCATATAAAACCCAACCCTAGTAATGCAAATTCAACACATGAATGAGACCATGGAAAGGAAAAAAAATATATAATCATGACAGACATATGACATTCATTAAGGATTGTCCCCAACCATCCAAGAATTGGTTCGACATGATGCCTTCTTCCTAGATACATCATACATTTTATACAGGACTTCTATATTCTGTTGGTCCAAATGTACAGTTTATAAAAATTCTTTGCATTCTTCCTTAGCTGCTACACCAGTTCTGCCATTCCCATTATGATGAAAAGGTGGAAACAGACAGTACAGACACTGAACATGTGCACTGTTAGATGCAACTTGGTATCTTTGGTAGGGACCCTAAATTTGCAGTGAAGTCGGCTTTCTAGAACAACAAGAATTTCAGTTTTGGCAAAGAACAGGTTTAATTTTGTGGTTTAGTAGAACGTTACTGGCAGTTTCTGTTGAACACACAAGAAGTACAGTTGTCTTTTGTGTGGTTTAAAAATGGAGAACACTTATATGGGTTTTAAATCTAGTTACTTGTATTAACATTCCTTGACTCAAATATGACGACATAAAATGTCATTACTGCACAGCAGGCCATTCCTTCTATGAACAAAGGCTGTATTGCACACAAAACACAACTGCAATTCCATCCTGCCTTTTTTTTTTTTCCTCCCTTTTAAAGCAGTGAGACTATTCCTGCAGGTAATCACACAGATCTGGAAGCCAGTTTCCCTTTGAACAAGTTGGAATCTCGCTGACTGACTCAACACTTGTATAACAACTTTTCCAAGTTTTTCTGGGAAAGAGGAGGGTGAAAAAAAAGCCAAAAAGTAAAGAAATTTGGGATAATCAGTGCTAGAGTGTTTGCAGCCCTCCTCTGGGATAACACGGCCAGGAGGAGCAGGGGGGAAAAAAACAAACAAACAAAAAAACCCCCCACAATGCAAGAGCCAAGGAACTTCACTTTAAAAGAGAAGGAAAGAGTAACCAGACTATTTCCTTCATAACATTAATATTCCATAAATACTGGGCAGCATTTGATTAACTGCCATTAGCTGCAACCTTCAAGCGTTCTCTTTGCTTTTTCACACACTAGCTGGAAAAGAAAAGAAAACATTATGTGCCTCCCCAGTCCTCCTCACTCCTGCTTAGTGGAAATGCAAATAACCTGCATAGCCATGATTTTTGTAGCTGAAAACATTTAGTGGAAGACTAACTAGACTTAAACGCTAAGTAAATCTGCTCACTTATGAGTAAAACATGCAATATTACGACAGACAGCTATTTGTCCTTGAGAAGGCTTTTTATGACAACTGCTAATTTGGCAGAGAAGAAATGTTTCCAAATGCATGAAAATCATTTTAAGAGCCTTAGTGAAGAACATAGTAGTTATAATATATTAGCGATTTCTGTGGCATTAACATTTTAAAAAGCATCAGCAAAGTATTAAATATAAAAGCAATATGTATATACCCCTCCATCCTCAGAAAAGCATCATGATTTGTAGTGTACGAAGTCAGATTTATTGACTGGGGAATTAAGGCATAACCAGTAGACAATAGTCTTTATTGTCTCAGCTCCACGTAATTTGCGGGGAACAACCCGTATCGGCCTTTGCAGACACCCCTCCACCAGCCGTCATCGATCATTTCTATGTTTGTGATGATGTCATCTGGGTCAAAGGAAATCTCGTCATCGCCCGCTGGAGAGAGAGAGGGGAAGAGGCTCAGTACGTGCGCGGAGGCAGTCTGCGCTACAGTCCCATCGCTAAAAACAACACAGACGCCCATCACCTTCCTCTCTCCCACCGGGGCATTTGAAATGGGGCACTGGGCAACAGCAGCCTGTGAAGACGGGCACTTTCTCATCCTCTGGAGCGGTGAGGTAGTCGGTTCTCACCTACTGCAGTCTGGGTGCTTTTCTACCTTAGAGCAACCATCGCTACCTAACACTCTGAGAACCACTTTACTTTCTTGATCGCTGCTCAGAATTAACTGATAAAGATTTTAAACAACTACGTGTGCCAAGGGTTTAACGAGAGTGTAAACACTTGGTTAAAAAAATTTTGAAAACTCCCACCATTTCCAGAAACAGTCGTTAGTAGTTTTCAAAAGTGTCTCAGTGCTATTGCTAAATCACTAAATTCCTAATTCTTCAGATCTTAATTTCATATATTACCACAAGATGAAAGGCAAAGGAAAAATCCAGACTTATCTGTGCAGAACAGAGTTTTCAAAGACAGGGTTAAAAACAAAAGCTTTGCTTACCAGCCTGATAATCATAAAGGGCTATGGCTGTAATTCCAAGTTCATTTTCATATTCATCGTAAGTGTTTTCTTCTAAAGAGAGAGAGAAGAAACAAATCAAAAGCATGAAGCACACTACCTAGCACCTCAAATTCTTTTCTATGGTGTGCGCCTCCTTTAATTCTATGCTAACCCACACAGGAAGCAAGGAACAGACTATGCAAGATTTTAGCAGCGCCGATGTACCTTCTGAAATGGATTTTTTCCCTAAATCACACACAATTAAAGCCTGGAAGGAAGCACTCACAAGCAGGCATTTCATAAAGTATAAAATAAAAATGACCAGCCTTGTAACGCTTCTGTAAAATGTGACAGGACAACTGAGCCCAAGCTCAGTGTGTAAGAGACTATTTGTTGAGGGAGCACGTTGTCAGGGAGGAAGGGGCCCATTTAAAATGTCCAGGTTTGTGTACCAGAGCATGCAGGTTCATTCTTCACCCTCATTTAGTAACCAGAAGAGGTGAGAAAAACAGGAATTCAAAAGAATCGTATTCTTTCAGTTTCATGACTTTCAGACATCCTCGCTCCACTTCCTCACAGGCACAGAACGTATCACACCAATTTCAAAGTCCAAGAACTGTTGACAATTTTTTGCTTGGTAGGCCAGCTCTGGCTCAACACACATTTAATCTCTGTATCTGTGCTTTCTTCTCAAGTAGAGCTGCATTACACAGGGTGGAAATCGTTACCCCTACATTTCTTCTTGAACTGACACTCTAGAGAGCACTGTAATTATTCCAAAATCATCTCTCAAAAATTAGGAGACCTTGCTATAGCCCTATCTTAACTTCCTAATTAAAGTTTGTTGCTGGAGAATCTAAAAAGTCTCATCAGACTAAGATTTTAGAAAACTAGGACAGTGTGCTATCAGCACAACCGGTCCTTAAGTCATTGCCCAAGGAAATAATCTTTATCCTAAAGGCTTTTGTATCAGAAACGAACGCTCTACCTGCTTGGTAATGGTCTCCTGCTCCTGCCACTTCATAGACAGTCTCTGGTTCGTATTCCGCCTCTCGCTGACTCACTGCTTCTTGGTAGTCCGACTCCGCAGCCTTGTAGCCAGACTCTGGCTCGCGTGCAGCTGAATACGTTGTGCTGGAATTCTTGTAAGCAGCATCTGCTTCATAGGAAACTGCATCCTGCAGAAATACACAGGTGAGGCTCATCAGGGTTTTGTAAAAAAGGTTCCTACACTTAGGATCAAAAAGCAGGTACGGAAAGGGATTCTAACAAACCTCGTAGACTGGGCTTGTGGGGGCCTTCTGCTCAGCTGGTTGTGTGGTAGGAGATGGCGGTGGAGTTTGTTTTTTGGCTTTAGCTTGTTCCTAAATTGAAGAGAAAGAAAAACTTCAGTTTAATCACTGATGTCGCAACACCGAACAAGAAACAACCCTCCAATAAGAAAGACAGGCAGCATATTCTGCAATAAACTGAACAGGGAGCAGAAGAGGACTGGACTGGCTGGATCGTTAGACCTGCCTCAAGGTTTAGACTGGCTGTACAGTGAAGCCTCAGAAATGCAGCAAAGCAGAAGAGAAAAAAAGTGAAGAAACAAAAATCACACAGTATGTATGCACACGTGTGTTTCAGAGAAGACTGAGTACTCTGTTTTTACATGTTTCTGTGTCAGCTGAGGGGCTGAAATGTTTCCGTAGGAGCTGTAGGGTTTCTGTGTTCAATATATTCCTTCTGTTCACTAGCTGGCTGGCCCTCATGTCTCATTTTAGCATAAATTTAGAGAACCTAAGCGTGCATGTTTTAATTATACAATTGATACATTATCTTCGATGAGAAATGATCCCACAAGCTCTTGCAGACCTGCAAAACACCTGCTAAGGCAAAAGACTGCATAGCTTGGACAAAATCAAGTCCTATATACTGACAAGGAGGGGATTCAAACATTCAGAAGAGTTATACGTGGCAGAAATAAAAGCACTATTGCTGCTGTATTCGGTGACACAAAGAACGTGGATCTGAATCAAGTGTTCTGGCACTCAAGCACTTCAGGCTGTGCCATCCCACCTGTGAATCGGAGGGCAAATCCAGGATCGTCATCAGAAAACCATTCAGTAGGAAGCCAGGATACTGTAGCACAAGAAATGTTATGTTGCTTGCACAACTTTAAAAAAAAAAACAAAACAAAACAAAACCAAAAAACTGTAACCTAGCTATTTCATAGCCTCTCTTTACCACAGGGAAAAAGAAAACTGGATCTAGGGCCAAACTTTCTTTTTTATTGTAAAAAAAGAAGAGAGGATAGAAGTTACAGGAGACTGTGCACTGCAGTTGTTTAGGTCCATCAAGCAATAGCTCCCCAAAGGATCCTCAGGAGAAACTGTAGTCCAGAGATGAACTGATAGGATTCTGTTACAAAAACATTCTTCTTTTCCTTTGTTTGTCACAGCAAAGAAAAAATACATCTAACAAGAAAGCAAAGCGCGTCTTGAGAACAGAGCCAGCTTTGAAGATAATTCAAAGCTTAGTGCTGTGCTTTCTGGAAAAAATCTGTCCTGATGCGAACGGTTCTCCCCACTTTTAACTCCTGTGCTACAGATAAAAAAGCACCAGGGAAGTGTTTATTAGAAGTCAAATCTAAGTTTGGGGACAAAGTAAGTAGTATCAATCCATTAACAATGTCAAATGTGCTAGCAGTTTGAGTAATTTGCCCTAGAAATGTCTGCAATCCAGACTACAGTTTAATTACCATAAAACATTTAAATTGCAAGGTTCTCCCTCAGGCTGGGTTTCTTCCACACAGAAACACTCCACGGGAAAGAACATCTTGCCTTGTTCCTTAAGGTAGCAGAGGCTAGCTAAACCATGAGGCACCCGTTGGTTCAAACCAGCAGTTAAAGAAGAGCTCCCTGAACACCCTTTGACTGTGTGACGTGTGAAAAGCAAAACAGCAAAAGGATTACCAGGAAACAGGGTTCTTGGAGGAATGCAGTCCATATGTACATTCCCACCGTGGGAGTATGTATGCCCACATACTTTCTTAAAGTTAGAGAACTTCCTATCTGTGCAAGGAAGTCCACTTAAAGAAATGAAGTTCACTTAAGTCAAAGTCCATCCCCACCCTTTACAGTTTCTGTGTGTGCTTGCATCCCTCCCCTTTTCACGCTCAGTCTGTGAGCGAGGGGCAGTGCAGCCAGTGCCATTTCATCTTCTCCTTAACCTCGTCCTCCCTCCCTCACTGCCTGCAGAGTCACACAATTAACCATGGAGATGTTCAGTCTGGAAGAACATTAATCATCTGGTTACAGTAAAATTCAAATACTAGCTTTGGAAAAAAAAAAAAAAACTTCAAATGTGTCCAGGCAACAGAATCTTTGATGAGGCACAAGAAAAAGCAAGTATAACGGCTTGAGTTTAACCCACACTTAGGGCAAAAATAACTGTAAAGAAAGTAATATTTGAGACAGAAAGGAAAGAAAAAAGACATAACAGTTCAATGACTCATGAGAACCTGTGTTACTACATTTAAACCCTTCTGGAGAACTGTTTCCTCAGCAGGAGGAAAGCTCAATGAAAAGGTGAAATGGGTAAGAAAAGCCTAAATTCACCACTCTGCATCCACTGATCTTTCTTACAAGCATGTGATCACCCAAAATGAACGGCACGAGAGCTAACAGAGAACCTGAACTTCTTCCCCAACTCAGCCCAGACTACAAACCCATTAAATGGAAGGGAGAGAAATGGAATGGAGAACCTTCTCTCAACAAGAAGCATCAATACTTTTTGTGTCAGCTGTGCAACCTTTCAAAAAAACTCACACAGCCACCAGAGCAGATTTCCTCCTTCTCACTGAGGACTGCAAAGCAGCTCTGCTGTCAGGGCTGAAGGACTGACACGTGTGAACTCCAGGGAGGCCTCTTCTCCCCACACCTATCACACAGGGCAACTGCTGCCTCCAGGGAACAGAGGGTCTCTCCTAAACCATATTACACTGTCATCACTTATGAGCAAAGCAGGAAAGCTCTGTCCTTCAGAGCAGATCTCCAGAGCACTGTCACGTAGCTGCCGCTCCTCATGAAAATGCAACAGTGGTGCAAGGACATCGAGCGGTATTTTAGAACATACCGATATCCCTCCTTGTCAAGGCAGACAGAACATAAAGGGCATGCCCCTGGAGACACAGCTGCCACCACGTGAAGCACCTCCTTGCATCTTGAGGAATGTCAACCTGCTTGCAGCAAAGATGCAGAGCAAAAAACAGACATGAAGTACAGAAAGGATCAGAATGAAGTATCAGAGCTGCCACATGCACTAGGGGAGAGAGACTTTCATGAGGTAGCTGCCTAAGAGGTGAAGCACTGAGTTAAGGATAAAGTATCTTGAGACCCTGCAACAAGAGAACTCTTACCAGCTGGGAGTTCATGACTGCTCTGTGACAATGAGTCAAGTTTTTTACTTCAGAATATTCACTTCAAGACCCAGGTGTTCAAGGATGGACTGCACTATCTACAGGGACTAGTCTTTTGTAGAATCCCCTAGAAACAACCAAATCCTCAGCTGAGGAGTGTTGCCTAGCAAGTACCATCAGCATCTGGAAGACAACCTAAGAAGCTTCAGAAAGGCTAACTGAGAAGCCCTAAAACCACCAGACACCTTGTCTGAGAATGGAACAGAAGTAGTGACGATGGAATGGAGTTACTGCCAGGTGAAAATACCCACGTCAGAGAAAAAAACAAAATGAAAGAGCAGGATGAATGCTGAGAAAGTCCATTTTCCTTTGGGACTGATACTTGTTAACTGAGGGATTCAGGAGGATAAGGAGTAAAAAAAATCCCCTTTTTAGGGAAACAACTAGATGCTAGACCTAGATACTGGCGATGCACAAGCACTGAAACATGCTGGGAACAGTGGACAGAAGCTCATGAGCAGAGACAGCCTGGCAATAGCTAGAGGAGCTACAGGGCTACCAGCTGAATGGCTACACCAGAAGAAGGTGGTGACACACGCTGACAGCATTTTGCTGTGGCTCTGAGTGAGCAAGTAAGTGCTGAGGCATTCAACTTTTCTCATCTGAAGAGCTCCCAGAGTAACTATATGGACTGGATGCATTTCAGCTTTACTGCTCTGAGGAGAGTGGAACCAAGTGACTCTCCCCAAGGCAAACGTTCAACTTTTCTCTGTGTGGCTCAGAGCAGGCAAACAGAAAAGACCGAACTCTCCACGTCAGCTCCTTATCTCTTCCTCTCCCAGCTTTAAAAGAGTGGCAGATGCTGTGTTGAAGGTGTAACATATTTTTCTCCAGGATAGTAAAGAAACCCAAATAGTGGCTTGGGAAAGGTATTAAAAATCCACAGGGATGAAAAGCAGCGTTAGAAGAAAAAACTGATCCACAAAGATGAACTCCCATTCATCTTGTGATACATGTATGCAGTAAGGCCAGAGCTAGGTTACTGTAACCCTGCCACGCATTTAGGTTTTCGTACTTGTAAAACAAATTATTTCCACCAAGTCTAAAGTTGTGACTAGTTAGACCATATTGATGGAACAGGATGAACACCACACCCTGACATCCTGTAGCAGCATCCCACCAAGGGGAAGCGTCTACCACATCTGAGAAACCAGTCACTGGGTCTGCCCCATTTGTTGTTAGGCAAAGGGCCAAACAGATCTGAGAAACCATCTGACAGTCTTTCCTGGCTTCCAGATGCCTCACAGAGGATGTTGAGACGAGTTCATACGCAAGAAGATTTATTAGTGGGATCTGCAGCTGGTGGCGTACATTGGCTCTAACAATGAAAGATACTTTTGGCAGAAAATAAAAACCAAAGAGGAGAAAGAGAGAGAAGAAGGAAGGAAATAGGAAAACTCCCCCACAGCCAGCCAGAAAGAGCAGTGATGAGGGTCCCAGACAAGCATTCTCCTCTGAGAGAGTCTCTTCAGTGTACCAAGTGGCAATGACAAAGATGATGAGGACGACCGTTTTTCTTCTGCGTCTCCTTGATTACTATATATTTTTCATCAGGACCTGCTCAGTCTCCCTACGGGTTATTCAGCTGGAGTGTGCTTCTTCAGCATCAGTGTTGCATACCGGCTGGCTCTTAAGTCTCAGTGCACATATACAGCTAAGCAGCATTTATTCAGATTTTAAAACACTACTCTCTTTTTCTGTCCTGCTTTTAGTTTTCTCTAGTATAAACTAATAACTGTAAAACAAGCGAAGGAGAAGAGGAAAAGAGGGACTGTTCTTGCACCCGCATCAACTGCTTCTCACTCCTTGCCATAATATCAGGCTCTACAACTATGAGGCCATGAAATCAGAAAGGGACTGTGAGGGAAACTGCCACCGAGGCTCTGGACAAACACTGCTGCAGCAGCTTGCATAAAAGGTTACACAACTGCAGACAGCAGGCCCTCTGGATTACTGATTATAAGGCATCTCAGGCCCTGGTTAATGAAGCAAATGAACAAGACATGAAGGACGAGCTACAATTAACGCACCAGTCCTTCCATCTCAGCAGCGGAGTTTCACCAAATATGCAAATTCTATAAAGCAGATAAGATGTAGCTGCTGAGGATACATTTTCTGGCATTATTTTGCTTAGGAATAACACAGAAATCACAAAGCTTTTAACCATGCCAATGCTAAACTAATTTTCTTAATTCTCAAACTAAGATTCAGTAAACACTTGGAATATTATTTCCCCTCATCTCATAGGTGTGTGCTATACCAATGGATGACACCACCTCCATCTTCCACAATACTGACTGAAAAAACCCAGCATCATCAACTATCACCACGCTATTAAACTTCTTGGACAAGCATTCATAAAGGGCTTTTTGGGTACCACATGTCTCTCCCCTTACGAGCTCCTCCGTGCCCAAGGGAATCTGGTATTACTAAAAGGCAAAAGTGCAGTAGGAAATGGTCAGACAGCAGAGATTAGCATTCAAGGCTAGCACAGGTATTTTGGGATAGGCTAAATAAAAACCCTATACACTATTAAGGTCACCCTATCACCCTGTCTGACGTCTGATGTACATATGGTGCACGTTGAGAGACGGCTGGAGCTGCAAACAAGTAAAGCACAGGTACAAACACAGGGAAACACACATATGCACACAAAGAGCTTTAAAGCTTAGCTGGAAAGAAGGAAAGCATCTTTTCTTAAAAGATTATTGTCTTCCAACATTGCACTGAAACACACTAGACATGGTGCTCAAATGGGATTTGAATCTCACTGACCTCCAGTTTCCTTCGAGCCTCCTCCTGTTCTTGTTTCTCCCTGGCCATTCTTTGTGCTCTCTCTGCTTCTGCCTTCCGTCGGTCTTCCTGCTCTTTTTCCTTGGCTAGGTTTTCAAAGTTAGCTCGGATGCTGCTTGTTTTATTAGCAACTGTAACATTAAAAAAAAAAAATAAGTCAAATGTTGTTGTTAAAGGTTCTGTATAAAGGTAGCCTGGAATGAGTTTTTGGTACAAATTTCTGCTAGGATTGAACATGTTTCTGCTCTTCTGCTCTCTGAGCTCACAGAGAGTCAGGAAAGTCCTTCTAGCCCTCTTTCTCCATCTCCCCTTCCAAGACCAAACCTCTTGTGCAACACATTTCTCTTATTTAAAAACCTCTGCAACACTTCTCTTTCTCATGGTACAGTCTCCACGCTGCTCCCCTACACAGTCTCTTCTCTACTCTGATGACCCTCAAGGAGAAAAAAAAACAAAACCAAACAAACAAAATCCCACAAACCAAAACAACCTCTAAAGGGAGGAGGGAGAGAGCAGTTGAGGTCAGCAGTTCTCTCTGGGTGATTCTTTCTCATCATCACTACATCAACAATAATGTCCTGGGCTTTTGAATGTTATCCAAAGAAAGGATTTGGGGTCAATGCCTTACCAGCTTCTATTGGCTTGGTCTTCTGATAAGTTGATGCTGGTTTCTCAATATCTTCAAAAGTTGCTGCATTCTGTAAGTAAAGTGAAAAGCGTACATTTGAAAAACACAAATTAATTCAGACATTCAGACAGCTTCAGTCTGTGACATTTTGTTGTGATATTGCCTCTATGGCTTTTTTCAGAACATCAAAAGAAAAATCAGGAAGAATCAAAACTTGAGAAACTGAATAATCCTTTCTGTAAATCTAACTACATAAGAATTAATCTTCAGGCATACAAAATCTTATTACTTAAAAAAAAAAAAGTAGTTTATGAAAAACAGAACTAAAAATGAGGCATTTTTAGTTCTGCCTCATCAAAACTAAAAATGAGGCAATGTCCTAAACATTTATTGTCTGGCTGTTGCTGTTCCCATGCAGGTTGTGGAGGATTTCTACCAAGGTAAAATCATGCAGTTCCCTTACAGAAGCAGATACTGTTAAAACAGGGGGAGTATTTTGAGAACATTATTCAAAATATGAGGGGCTTTTTTAAATGAATGGTCTTGAGTCCTGATGCCACAAATAAAAAAAAGCCTACAGACTTTCAAACTCCTCTACTTTCTCACTTTTAAATGTCCTGCATAAAGCTTAGAGTAAATTTATTCAGCAGATAAATCTCAGTGAAGACTTTTTCATCTTCTAGCTTTTTACACTGAGAAATGGAGAGGTAGAAAGGGATATCAGCTGCCCTATCTTTCACTGTTACAGAATACTAAAACAAATTCCCCTGGCCTTCTAGTATTTACACAGGGCCTACAGGAAAGACAGGGAGAAACTCTTCAGCGGGGCCTGTTGCAAAAGGACAAGGGGAAATGGTTTTAAAATAAAGGGAGGTAGATTCAGACTGGACGTAAGGAAAAAATGTTTTACAATGAGAGTGGTGGAACACTGGCGCAGGTTGCCCAGAGAGGTGGTGGATGCCCCATCCCTGGAAACATTCCAGGCCAGGTTGGACAGGGCTCTGAGCAACCTGCTCTGGTTGGAGATGTCCCTGCTCCTTGCAGGGGGGTTGGACTGGGTGGCCTTGAAAGGTCCCTTCCAGCCCAAACCATTCTATGATTCTAAAGAGAAGGTCCTTGACAAAGCAGGCAAAGTTGGTAGATATCAGACATCTATTTTAAGTCTGCTAAAATTATATCCTAAGATATAAGGCGTTAGCTAGTTGTTAGAAGGCATGACTGAAATTGTGGAAGTAATGGATTTTCTCATTCTTTCGTATAAATTTGGCTATTTTTTCATTTTCATGCTTCAGTTTTCCCTACTTAAATATGTATCTGCTACACAATTGTACACACATACATGTGTGTATAAGCCAGCATCTGCTCTGTGTGTATAAACAAGCGTTTTAAAGATTTAGAAAAGTACAGAACTGTACTGTTAGATGGACAAGTACCCAGAAATAAAGAGCTAAACGCTACAGATCTAACCAGACTATTTTGTACCCCTACAGACTCTTATAAGCCACTTACCTTATCCATCCGATCTTTCTGTACACCATACTTCCCACCAAATCCTTTGGAATAATCTAAAAGCAGGATAAAAAGGTTAGAGTAGGGGGTTTGTTGTCCCTCCCATCTTTCTGCCAAATGCAAGTAGCCATTTCAAATGCAAATAGCCATTTCAGCTGCATGCAGAGGTACAGTGACAGCCGCCAAAGAAAATGCAACTTGTTTTTTGATGCAGAAAGGATACAAAACTGCAAGAGCCTTCAGATACACCAGCAGATGACAGATTGTGGGCCACATGCATTCTTTGAGTAAACATTAAGCTGACGACTGATAAGGTATCAAGCAAGGAATAAGGGATGAGCCCCTCTAATGCATCACTTCTGTAACACAGCCTTTCACAGCACCAATTCTTAGCCCTCTGCAGTAATCATATAACCTAAGCCATTTTGCTTTGCTCAAAGGAGCGATATCCAGTCTTCGGTGACCACAGAGGTGGTTTTTTGTTTTTTTTTTCTCTTTAACTTGGTAAATTCTATGAATGGCAGGAATGTATAACAAATTTCTCATTCCAGTGGATTTGGTCCTGATCCTCAACTGATGAACGCTACGGTCACTGGTAGTAATTCCCGCTCTACATATGGAAAGTGGCAATTCCACAAGACAGCACGAGCCTGCAACAACTCACCACCACAGAAATGGGGTGGCCGTGCTATTCCGTACCACCCCGGAGCTGCACACTCTTACTCTCACCTGATGCTGACCCTAGCACTTGTCAGACTCCAAAGTCAGTTTAACTCATTGGTGGCATTCACAAGAAAAACAACAAACCAACCCTAATGAGAGTAGCTTTCTGCTTTTTTCTAGTGAGTTGTTGCCAGAGAAATGTCTGACGAGCACCAGAGCCAGCACAACAGAAGCAGCAAGAGTGTGTGGCTAGAAAAACACCTCTTTGGGTGGCAGTGAGCTGCAGAAACATGCCCTTAGAATCTGTAGATGGACAGGCTTTCCTACACATCCCTGGAATATAATTACAATTAGTCTTTTTCCTCTCAGCCCCCAAACCACTTGGGTACCCTAGCCAGCTCTTTTAGTGTTTGTACTTGGGCTCTGCTAAGGCACATCTAACACTCTGAAAGTTTTGATTTGTGTCACTGTAACACAGAGAAATATTGACTATTAGAATGAACAACCTCATTTTCTTCAGCTTTGTATGTATTTTCAGCCAGAATAAATATACTACACTTACATTTTCCTGATCCAGACTTCTCACTTTAAGATAACGGAAAACCAGGAATTCATGGGTTGTACCCCAACTATTTCACAACGAATAAAGAGAGCATTATAACAGTATTTGCTCACCCAAGAACCACAAACATCCCCTACTTCTTGTTTTAAAGACTACAATCACTTTTAAATGATCTTGCCATAACCCGTTGCTTGTTAATGGTTACATGCATGGTCTTTATCTGAATATTTTTCCAGCACTTTATCCAGGCAAAACTTCACATTTTGACTCTAAAACTGGTAAGCACGACGTCATTAACATCATACTGATAATACTAGAGATACTAACGTTGTTATTATCACACTGTATGTATAGCTATTAAATAAATGCATAATGTAGAGCCGTTAACTAAACATTGGATATCTGTTTCTTGAATATAGGCTTGCTTTATGTAACATTTTAAGACTAAAATGGAAGAACATTGCTAGATCATGTAGGAATAGAAGCGCAAGAAAGAGCCTGCACGTTACTAGCATCAATCTACTCAGACAACTATTTAAGACTGTGTGAGAAGTGGCTGCACTGTTAAGAAAGTAACAAGTGAAAACGGTGCCTTGTTGAGATTCATGCTTGGCTAGTTTCTCCTTGTAATCAAACCCCACAGCAGATGGGTCCTGCCTTTCTGTCTGTACACCAAATTTCCCTCCGAAACCACTCTTATAGTCTGAAAAAGCCACATGTAATAAATTAAAATGAAGAGAGGAAAATAAAGAAGTTTAGTCAGAGACACTCAAAATAATTTTTGCAGTATTTCTCAATTAGCAATAATTTTGGATGGTGAAAAAAAAAAAAATCTCAATATACTTTTGTAAAAGTAAATTCAAAAGCATTTTCCACTTGAGATTAAGATGTCAACATGATTTATCAGACATAAGAACACCACTCTGAAGTCACAGAAAAAGGCACTTCTCAACATTTTTCATACATACTGCATAATGCACTTGAATTTGATCAACATTATGAACACAAACACACATAAGGTATATTTGCTGAAACAAAACACAGAAAAGGATACAAGAGAATACAAAAAGCTTCCTTCATCAGCATGGTTAACATTTGTACGCTACAGGTCTGACTTTTAAAGACGTGTCAAGATAGAGTCCACAGAGACTAGCCTTCAGATATTCCTACACAGCATTGTTTAAAGGAAGAAGGAATATTCCTGCTGCCACACAGGTTCAGGAAAAAAAAAATCTCAGCTAAGAGCTATGACCATTCCCTACTGCTGCCTTAGAACAGCCAATTTAATATAGGTATAAAATCAGGGCATTAAAAAAAAAAAAAAAAAAAAAGGCTTCCGTTAATCCTCTCATAACAAATCTTCCTGTATCTTCCATACTGCTCTAACAAAAAAAAATTTTAACACAAATAACAACTTTCTGAGGATCACTTTTAATGTATTTAATTTTTTAAAATAATAATAACTTAATTTATTTAAGTTAAGAGTGGTGACAGGCAGAGGGCTGGAGAGCAATCATTATTTTGCAGCATATATATAACAGAAATCAGAAAAGGGAGATTATATGTGGAAAATACAAAGAAATTCCTATTTGTGATTTGCACAACTCTACTGGAAAAAAGAAAAAATAATTCAGGCTACCTGCAGACTAATAAAGCTTCTCAAGTGAGAACTTATTACTAAGCCTGAGCTTTCAGGGACTCGGTCTCGGACGTGTTAAACCAGCTGCGCAGACACCAGTACAACCAATACACAGCAACCGTTCAAACACAGAAAAAGGAGATGTCAACTACTGTAGGGCTAGGGCCAAAGATACAGGGGAGGAGGGTTCACACAGGGAAGAGAGAAATCAGAAAGAACGGCAAAGAATTGGGAACGCGTGTACCTTTCTGGGATTCATGCAGCTGCACTTTCTCCTGGTGATCCCAGCCAAGCGCACATTTGTCTTGTCTGTCTGTCTGCACTCCAAACTTGCCTCCAAACCCCTTCACGTAATCTGTATGCACGGAGTTTCAAAAAACATTATTGCAGCTTCTGACTGTAAACAGTACTTAATAAAAAAACCAGTAACAGGTTACGGGCTAAGGTGATCTGTCGTTAACGAGACTATCTTTCACTCTTTTTCCCCCTGCTACGCTACCTCGACGGAGGGGAAGGATACCCATTCAGGGACTCTACGATCGTGATGCAACGATCCTGTTCATTTAAGGGAAACAAAAATCTGCATACACAAAGGGCAAACACCCATTTACTACAAAAAATAAAAAAAAAACCAACCCAAACTAAATATTTTTTTCATGGGTTTAAAAGGCTAATTGATTTGAACCAATATTTTTAAATAAGATAATAAAAACCTTTCTGTGATTCATGTTTTTCCGTTTTGCCTTGATATTCAAAGCCAACAGCACTTTTGTCCACTTTGTCCTTGTCAACACCATATTTACCACCAAAGCCCTTGGAATAATCTAGAGATAAGAGTGAAGAACTGTGTCGTAAGTGTTCAATAACAAAATATTACCTTGAAAAATTGTGATTATCAGACCTGCTAACATTACATTATATATTAAAAGAAGCACTGACATCCCTGGTTAATCTTGATTCCAGGCACTGAAGTCATAAACACTTCAGAACACATTCTCTCAGGACAGAAAATACAATAGCATCACATGGAGTTCAACTACTGAGCAATATCAGCAATTCTACTACTTGACTCCTGGATAAAATTCTTAAGACACATATAGCAAAGTGAACTTCAAAAACCACGTCAGCAACAGCCTGGATGCTTTTAAACAAACACCTCCTTCTTCCCTCTAGCATTTCTAGAGCGCAAACGTTTTTTTGAGAGAAATAGAAAACAGATGGCAAATATGTCAAAATTTTTCAATAAAATGGTTGATTTTCATCAGATATGCCTTGAAACCCAATTAGCAACACAATATTAACTCTAAACACAACTAACTCTGGTAAGTGTTTTAATCGACAAACAGCTGATTCTTTCAGAAATGCTTCTCTGTTGTGGTTAAACTGCTTACAGCCTCAGTACTTTAATCTACAGCTTTTCACAAGAAGTTGCAAAAAGCCTCCAGACAAGCCTATGTGTGCTTCCAAAAGAACAGTAGTTGGAGCATCACTTAAAACCTATGTTTTAGGTTTCTTTTTCAGAAGTCAAAAGATTTCAGCAACATAACTTTTCTTCAGCGTTGACTTTCAGCGGGTTAGGAGTGCAATAGATGTAAAAAAAAAAAAAAAAAAATCTGTATTTTGCAACACTGCCTATCATGAATGCCTACTACATCAGGGGATGAACCCACCAACCCATGTGTCTACTCACCCTTCTGTGACTCGTGTTTCTCAGTTTTACCCTGGTAATCAAAGCCCACGGCACTCTTGTCCACTCTGTCAGCCTGTACTCCGTATTTTCCACCAAAACCACTTGAGTAGTCTGCATGGAGAGTAAAGCACAATAAAAATGAAATTAAGACGCTTTTAATAGAAACACGTATCCTAGCAATTGAGGGGAACAATAAGTTATTTCAGAAACAAAATATTGCTCTTTAGCATACAAAATTAAGTTTAATTTTAAACACAGAAAGTAAGATGGGCAATAGTCCCATAGTTTGTGATGGTTGCTCTTAAATTTGCTCCCTAGTTCCAATACAGCAAAGGATGTTTGTGATGGTTGCTCTTAAATCTACTCCCTAGTTCCAATAGGGTGCAATACAGCAAAGAACAACACCCAGTCTTTACAAAATGTCCTTAAACCTCACTTCTAAAAGAAAAGTAAGACTCGACTCACGCTGACAGGATATTTCCTTCTCGTAAAATCTCATCAAATCATGAAATTGCTTTGAAATTCATTTTTATATCTTCTCTTCCACCTCAACACTTGATTCACTGCAAACATCATGGGGAGGCCTCACTAAATGAGATCTTTTACAAACAGAAAAAGAATAGAGATCTAATCTATTATTTATAGAAACCACACATGTAGAGTTGACCTCCTCACCACTTTACCTTTTTGGGAGGCGTGCTTCTCAGTTTTCCCCTGATATTCAAACCCAACAGCTGACTGAAAGAGAAATAAAAATGCCCATGTGACAAAGAGCTAGATATTAGTAGAAGAACTGCGTGCACTTCAGTGGACAAACACGAGAAAATCCCGTGTCTTCCATACTGCTCTAACCTTCTTATTGGGAGCATAAATACCCTCTTAACTTACAGGCCATACTAATTTCCGTGATCATTTAGCGCATGCCTTCATGGCAAGGGTTTTTGCCACCCCTTGCCAAAGCAAACTGCACTAGCAACATATTCCAGTCTTGCCAGGTTCACGATTCAGTACAACAGGAATTTGGTGTTTCCATGCAGGGGTTGTTAAACAGTTTTGGAACTGGATGCCAATTATCCTACCCAGTAGCTCATGCTGCGATACAGGACAAACCACCCCCAAATCCCTCCTCCTTCTGTAGCATTCACACTGATTTTATCATCATCAAAGAACACAGCCTGGCTAAACGGTGGATTTTAACATCTCTTTTCAGTTTTCTTTTTAACTCACCTCAATTTCCCATAAGGGCTTTTTTCTGTTTTGCTTTAAAGAGAAATTTATCTCCTTTAGTTCACTGCTAAACTTCAAACACAGCAGGAAGAGCAGACCACACCAGCATTCTAAGGCACTGGAATTTTTCAGCTGTATGTACAAAATAATAAACTCAACTACACTGAATATCTGCAGTACAAGATGAAATTGCTTACCTGGTCAACTCTATCAGTCTGTACTCCAAACTTGCCACCAAACCCTTTCACCGAATCCACTTGGGAGCAATGCTTAGAAAGTTTGGATTGATATTCATGTCCAACAGCTGACTAAAAGAAATTGCAAAGTTCAGAAACAGGCAGCAGTCCTATACAGTTCTGTACGTGAGAGAAGGCTGCACCAGGTAACTTGAGGATAAGGTTCATTACAGTCATGCCTCACAGCCACTCTTCCTGTTCAGACTAACTTCCCCAGAAATTGCTACTCACTTGAGAAGCCTTTACAAGACTGTCGCCACGCTACGAGTACAGCCTAGGCAAGGGAAACGTCAGGAAAGAGCCTGACAGCAATGCCAGTATCTTATAAAGACTGTTTTATACTCTGGGTTTTCATTTCAAAAGCACAGGAATGAAAATGAGAAAGATATAGGTGGAATCTTGATGGTGTTCACACAGAATTTAAAATAAGGATTAGTTCCAGAGAGAATATACAGCCTTGTATTTAGGCATACAGCTGCAGATCTTTTAGCTAATATTAGATTGCAATCAAATACAACTACAGCTAGATTTTTCCTTTACATCCGTTTAGGGAGTCACCCTTCTGCAGAAATCAAAATTAGGCACCTTCTCTCTATACCTTCTCACTTGCAAAACGGCATCGCAACGTGAAGCGCTGCATCCACACCCAGACAGAGCTCCCTGTGCCAAAGGCACCGCAGCCCCGCAGTCTGCCCCCTTTGAGCCTGTCCCTGCAACCCAAACTGAACACAGCAAGCCGAGGCGCGGTTACATCGCGCTGGACTGGCTTCAGGTAAGACACAAGGATATGGAATTACACACCTGAAAGTACACCTAGTTTGCAAGTGTTATACTAATCTGGTGCTAAGACACCCTTCTAGATCCTGGAATTGATGCTAGAGCCTAGCACCTTGAGGGGTGCTATCTAACACAGCAAAAATGTTTTTTCTTGTCCAGTGCCTAAACCGAGTGTTGGCCAGGACAACCTGCAATTTGCCACTTTAATCTAACATTTGAGTCTGTTGCTCAAAAGCATGTAGTTCCTGACAGAGGCAGAAAGAGAAGACCTTACACCCTGCCACACACAGCCTTGTCCAGACTGAGAGGCTGCACCCCATGACCAGCACCTCTCCTGACTCTATCATCTGCCCCACCTGCAGCTCTCCAAGTGCTCTCCAAGCACCTGCCCCAAGCTCCAACCTTTGAGGAACAAGAAACTGCTTCTCTTGTACCAGTATCAGACAGCTGGACCAAGGTGAATTAATTTGAGGACACCGGGTGTCTAGAAACCCTAAGTAACTTGGCTTTTACAGTATTTGCTTTTGGTTTGTTTTGTTTTTTAACACAGGTGCTGGGGGGGGAACATTCCCAGCACGTAGGAAAGCAAAAAATGACCACACATAATGGTTGTAGTAATTGCCAGGTAACAGAACAAGGATCTCAATAACAGGACACTACCTTAACTTATAAGCAATAGAAAACCTTGCTTTTTCCTACCCGAAACAGTCATACTCTCATTCATTTTGCAGGTGTTGGTGTTATGTAGCAGAGTAACTGTCAAACACGACAGAAAAGGCTCCCACTACCTCCTCTTCTTCCCATTACCCATTACATTTATGGGAGATGCAAAGCTCTGAAAATTCTAGGTTTTATGTGGTTTTACACGATCCCTCTTTTGTTCTATGAATTCAGGCAGTTAAGGTTTAAGCACGTTGTTTTCTTTATGCAGTACCAGAACTTTATGCATTTCATTTAAATACCAAGCATTACAACATATTCCATTTAAGAAAAGACTTAGAAAAAGATTTTCCTTGGAAACCTGTATTTCAGAGTAAATTGCTCTCATAATTCTACAGCACAACACTGCTACATTTTAAATCAGTTATGGAGGGCTGGCATATAGAATGACATAACTGTTCACTTTAAGTCAGCATCAAGGTTCTGTCCTAAATGCAGCAAAAACCTGCACCGTCAACAACACTGCGGTAACGCTTATTTACTTCAGGTGAGTCCAGCCTTAACGCTACCACACCGGCACAGAGCCACAGCTACTTGTGAGCAAGAAATCTCAGTGCCTAGGTTTTAGAACTACAGTGATAAGAAAGAAAGCTTTATTTAAAAAATAAATTATGGATGTCTCCTACCACCAGTATCACTTAGACGGGCACGACCACGGTGTTTTTCCTGATGATTAATTCTGGCCTACAGGAAACAGTACTCACTTTTCTTTCTTTCTTTCTCCTCGTGGACGCAGGTGAGGGATAAACTGCTGACACTAGAGAGCTGTGCAGCTGCAGAAGAGGCCTAATGGTTGAATCTGCCCAGCAGCTCCTTTCCCAGACTCAAAGGTTAGGTTAGCCTATTTTAAAGGCCCATTGAGAATTATAGAGCAATTTACTCTGGAATATGGAAATTCAGCAAAAATTTAAGGCTGTCAAATTTCCCAGAAAGTAAATAAAGTAAGAAAATAAAATCATTCTTATTCAGGAAACAGTTTGGCTCTTATTTTAACAGAGTATATGAAAGAAACTGGCTAGAAGTTGATATGCCTATCTAATTATTACATGGCTAACGAATTACCTTAATAATTATGACAACTTTTGTTAATAGAGCATAACTTAAACAGCCATCAAATCCTTATGTGAAACAGTACCATCTGATTGAAGTACAATGGTTTTTTAAAGCACTTTGATTACTTGTCACTGTTCACAGCCTACCACTGTTTAAGAGAGCTGCCCTCTAATTTAAAAGCAGCAGCACACCCTTTTCTTCATTCTTTGGCAACCTCGATACGCATAGAAGGTCTGACACAGCATCGAAACGGAAAAAATACTGGATTTATTCACGCACTAAGTAATTCCTTAATTTAGCAATATACTTTTAGAAACCTGAATCTTGACCCCAGGGGAATCCACCCAGGAGATAAGCAAGTAGACTTGCTCTGACTGAACCTAGAGATCTTTGGCAAGCTCAGCTCAGTTGTGCTGGCCACAGGCAAGGTTTGGCTTACAGCATCATCCCTGGGAAGCCTTCATACTTACTTTATCCATGCGATCCTGTTCAACCCCAAATTTCCCTCCATAGCCATGGGAAGCTTTTGGTCCTGTTTCAAGCTCCTTCTCTTTCAGGTTCTGGTGTTCTTGGAATACATTCTCTCTCAGCTGATGAATACTTTAAAGACAGATAATTAAGCAGTCAGTTTTACTAAGAACATTTCAGAAGGTAACTTCAAAAAGATGCAAAATAAAAAGATGATAAAAATATCATCTTCATTAAAAGTTGGACAACTTGTATTTTTCAAGCCCTTCCCGTTTTTTCAGCGCACAAAGCATTTCTTCATATTCTGAGAAGCAGAATTTACTCCACTGCAAAACACTGTCAAAAAAAAAAATAATAAAAAAAAAAGAGACCAAAATGAAAGCCTTGGTTTTAAGACTAACATGGAAGGGTATTTTGCTATTTGAACAACCAATTACCCAGCATTTATATGCGCCTGAAACATATTTTCTTCTCAGGTCCCCATTTAAGTCCTTCCCAACACTTTTTATTTAGATGGCAACATTTCAACATTTCAGAAGAGGGATCATCTCTTATCATACAGTCCCTATGGTAACAGGGCTCTAATTCTAACTGAGCATTTTGGACACAACTGTAATGCAAAAACAAGGATGCAAGGAGCCATGCACCTCCTCTTTCCCAAATGTCCTCTTGCAATATGCAGGAATCGAACTTAAGGCAGTGCCTGCAAGAAGGACAAACCAAAACGGTAGTCTGCACCTTAAAACACTTGCCACCTGAGTTTAAAGCTTCCTTAGGCATAATTCAGCCAGCAGGCGTCCCCGCTGCACTCGAAACAGGGCAGAACAAAACCGAGCCCTGTAGTAAGCCAGCCACACAGCTGAGTCTGTCCGTTTGCAACACTGATGACACATATTCTTCGTTTTATACCACAAGGGTTGATGCCCCAGAAATATACAAGCAAAACCAAAATGAACATCACGATCATAGATTTCCTCAAACTACTTTAAAGTTAAGTCTTAGACACTTTTCTTAACAAGTACGAGATTCAGATAATGGATCATTTCTGTCTCACACAGCCCTTTGTGATGCGTTCATTTTCTTTTCTGCCAGAGGGCTCAATTTGTTACTTTGCCACAATTTTTATGAGTTTGGTAGCAGTCTTCTAAACAAAGCCTAAGAATTAAGGGATCAAATGTATCCTTAAGGTACCAAAGCAGAGCTGCTCAGATCACCCAACACAAACTTCTCCCCTGGCAGTATTGGCTCTTAAATCAAAACAGAACACAGAAACATACCAGACACAAAGAGGCGGGAAAAGTCACATTTCCATGAGATTTAAGAGTCTCTACACCATATTTCTGATTGTAATTTCAGTTCTGAAGATGCTAACATATTTGAAAGACCAGCAATCTGGCAAATAATCAGTCTTCTACAGAGACTCATTTTAATTATGAAGATACAAGTAACCAGAACATGAGTTGATTAAGTCGCCTGGGATTGTGATTATTAATAAATTTAAAAGAGAGCTGCTTTACTTGATGTGCTCTTGATGGCCGGATCCTTTCACAGTTTTAGCTCCCCAGCGCTGTTCTTTCTCACTCACATCGTTCTGTGAAGGACACAAATAAAAAGAGTTAAAAACCCAAAGACATCACTTGTTATCTGCACTTTGGAGTTCATAGCAAAGGCCTGCAGCAGCTGGAGGAGATCAGAAGTGTTAGAAAAGCAGTTAACACCACCTTCATTTCTTTCCTGCTCTGAGCCCTGTGCTTTGTCCTCTGCTGAAATCCATGGAACACACATTCAGCCCCAAGAAGCCACTGCTTCTTGACACAAATCTCTTTTGTACAGAATTCCCTGTGGTACCCAGCCAAGACAAGGTAGCGTGGTTAATCACACACAGGCAAAGCTCTAATTCTCCCTCCTTCCAGGAATATGCTCCCATCAGTTTATTTTGCTGAGGTGTAGCCCTCACCCCAAAGAATTACTCTTTAACGTGTTATGTACACATTTCTGCTGAATCGGTAAAATTCAAAAGCCTTACCACAAAATCAGGATCCGTCTCCCAGTCATCGGCTCCATCATCCTGACTGACAGAAATGGTGTGGCCTGCGGTAGCCTTCCACATCTGCAACGCCATCAGAAGAAGCAGTCACACTCCAGTAACATGTCAACTCATTTTATACTATGTATAAGCTGACAGAGATGCATTCCAAGACTCCCAATAAAGTATGTTATTTAACCACAAACAGAAGCTAGACTTGCAGCGCAAGTAGATTTCACACCACTGGCTCTCAGGTTGTCTTCTCAAGCTGGTTTGAAAACTCCTTTTAGTTTTCCTATTGGCAGTGCAAAAACGTTAGGAGCAATTGCTGACATGATTTCAAAGGGAACAAGGAAGTCTTTCCTTGCCCAAATTAATATGTGTCTTTTCCTCATTCACTGCACTGAAGGAGTTCTCTGTAAACAGGTCTCCAAAACAACATCCACTTCTGAAGACTGTTGCCAATTCTAGATCCCATCCAGATATTTAAGGCGTAGGAATAGCTATTTTTTCCCAGCCATTACTAATGATAAGTATGATATTGGTTATTAGGCAGTATAACATACGTTCCCTCTCTTGTGTAATGAGTTTCAGCATTATGAAAGAAATCCAAACAACTGTAAGAATTTGCATGCAATCTAGACATCAGTCCACCTGCCTGCAACAACAGAGTACACGAGGTACTTACTGTGTTTCCCAGCCAACCCCTTGTAAAATACACACACAAACTCAGGGCCTTCCTGGCTTTCACGAGAAACAGAGGGTGAGTGCTGGAATACTGACAGCAGGAAGCAAAACTCTTAAAAAGGCAAGCAATAACATCTAGAAACAACATTCGACGCTTCAGAGGTTCATGATTTTGGGCATCTTCCTTCCTGGAAACCTTATCCCCTGTGGAGTATCAAGTTAGGTGGTTTTAATTCACACTTCTGAACGTGACTAGTGAGCAGAACACCTGACGTGCCTGGTGCTAGCGGCTGCATTTTATACCCTTTATTCTAGGTAAATCAAAACAAATAAATTCTAAAAAGCAAAACAAAAACAACAGGAAAAGCCTTCTGTTCTCCCAGCTTTTTCAGGTACACGAGTCAGAGGAAGGATTTATTTTCTTCATTGCTTTTTCACTAGAATTCAGTTCTTTAAGATACCACGATTCTGTCCATTTACCTTTATCTTTCTAATTAAGAATAGACTATAAAAATGATTATCATAGACTATTTCAATCACACAAGCATAATTCATTAGGTGAAATGAAAACTTCCTTTTAAATGCATAACTAGTAATCCACAGGTAAAGTGCACAGAGGAAAAAAACACCACTTGCACTGCAGCCTGACAGAAGGAGCTGATGAGCCAGCTTTATGGAGCATTTCAGAAATTTCAGGACTGGTAACAAGAACGAGAGCAACTGAAAAACTGGTGTTCAAACACCAAGGTAGTAAATGACAGAGTAGCCTGGAAGGAGGATGTAAAAGCTGAGCAGATGGCATCCTGACACAGTAATAATGCATTTCCCCTCCTGCTTCTTCAGCTCTCCCATCTCCAAACTCCTATGGAACTAGCATTTGTTAAATTACTTAATATCCAGAAAATTTATGAGACTACATGTTTACGATAAAAACCTTTAGAACACTGGTATTTTATCATTTTCCTTACAACGTTCTGACTAAAGCTTTCTCTCACACAGTTATGTCTCAGGTTCTCCTTCTCTTCAGTTTGCCACATGGCCTTCAAATCAAATCTTTCACCAAAAAAAAAAAAGTGTTGGAAAGCAGAACTGAACTAGCTCAATAACGAAACTCAACGTGGGGTCTGCATTCTAACTCTGTAACCAAACGCAAACCCACGGACACTGCTCAGAGCTTGTATCCCCCCCTCTGTGCTCCACCACACCGTACGCCGTGCAAGTCACCGGAATTCCATTTCTAAACAAGAGCTGAGGCGCAAGCACACATGCATGTGGCTACTCTACGTATGAAGCTGGGCAAAACATAACTTCTTTCTCCAAGTACAAGTACGTGGTTCGAGCATTCATTTGATATTTTTTTTTAATTGTTTGTTTTGTGCATTCAGCTGTACTTGGGCATTTAAAAGAACAAAAGCTAGATCCTTAAGTCTAGATTTCTTTTCTTCCTCCTCAAACTCTCACAAACAATAATGAAGGAAGGAACAATTTCCCACACACATCCTTATAAAATCCAGAATCCACCACGTTTCTTCCTAAATTACGCACACAAACGCCAACATTTTTCCACACCTCAACCCTGCATTCTATGAAGGGAATTACAAAAAGAAGCAAAGCAATCCAGTGACCAGGGATCTCAGGCAAGACCTCCGATTGCCGGTGAGGAGCTAAGAGGAATAAGCCCCGTTTCCACAGCAGCTTGCTATTCTAACATCTCTCCCAAAGCAGAACGTGGAGAAATATGATCTATTTATGAGTCACTGACTCACATGGTCAAATTTCTGAAGGAAAAAGAAAACGCTATGGTTCAAACGCAAACTGAGGCTAAATATATGCTTTGAATTTATCTGGCCGGCCGCGCTCTTCACCGCTGTTATGACTAATCAGCCGTCACAGCATCCTGCCCAGCACTTCGAGCGGCACCCTCGGGATCTCCCCCCTTCCCTACGGCCTAGGGACAAACTCCTGGATGGAACAAAGGGAGATGCCAAGGCTTTAAGCCCAGACACAGCACTGCAGGTGAAGGGAACCAAGCCCTAGGCCGACGTCAAGGCTCGACGGGCCACCGTGGGCTCACGCCGGCCTGGCTACCTGCTGGGACCCGCGGCTCGCCCCGGCTGCTTGCCCTTCCCCTGGGCAGCGAGGTCGGGGCACCGGAGGAAAAGGACGTGGCAGGGAAGCCCCTCTCTTCTCTCAGGGCCCGACCTTCGCAGGCCACGGCGCGGCTCAGCCCACGTTCCCCTTCCCCGCCTTCTCCCAACCCCCCGACAGTGCGACTGCAGACGCTTTTTCTTCTTTCAAGTTACCGGCTCTGCAGCCTCTGAGCTACGGGCAGCTTTAATTAGTTTTTTTTTTTTTTTAAAAAAAAAAAATATTTAAAAAGAGATAAGAGTAACCTAAGCCTGGCTCGGCCCTTCCCCAGCACTATGACCCACGGGGGCAGCGCCCTCCGGCGCCCGCACGGAGCCCCGCGGGCAGAGGCCCGGGGAGAAGCCCCTCACGCCGGGCGGGCCTGCGGCTAAAGGCCACGCTGCCCCCACCCCAGCCCTGCCCCGGGGACACCCGCTCGTCCCGGCCCAACAAAGCCAGCCCCGCCGGGGCTCCCCCACCGCCAACGGGGGGCGTAGGGGGCTTCCCCCGGCCCGCTGTGCCCGGCGGACCCCTCGCCCCTTCCCCGCCGCGCTCTTACGCTGCCACCGCCTCCTCCTCCTCCTCCTGCGGCCGCCGCTGCCCTGGCTTCCCCGCCGGTGCTTCCCGGGCTGGCGGCGGCTGCTGCTGCTGCAATTTCCGCTTCTCCCGAGCTCCCACTTCCTCTTCCCGAACGGCGGGGCGGCTCCAGGTGGGAGCGGGATCCGCCTCGTCGGGCGGAGCGGCCCGGTAAGGCCGCGGGGTGCGGCTGCCGGCGCACCCGAAAGTAAGACACTCCGTCTACACACTTAAAAAAAAAAAAAAAAAAAAATTAGGAAAAACATATACGTACACGTATCTCTACAGTGTAGCTGGCCCTTTCCCTGTTTCATAAAATCGCTGGGGACAATTAGGTGAGCAAGCACGACTACTTCAAAAATGCACCGTCAGGAGTTTAAAAATGGCTACAGCACACGTGCGAGAGTTTTGAACATACTTGGGGTTTTTCAGTGTCTTTTTATCCCTTTCTTTTTAAATTTATTTATTTTTAATTTTTTTTTTTTAATCTTAATACTCCCTTTTGCACCATCATGGCCTCGTCTTGAGGCGTTTCCGTCTCTTTTATCAGCGGGCAAAAAGGTTGACAGGGTATCTCAATTAAACAGCTGCCAAAAGGAAAACAATTGGGTTTTAAAACGCAGCCTCAGAACTGCAGTTTTTTGTTTGCCCACTCTGGGTTTGTATCTTTTAGAGGAGGGGAAACAGTATCTACAGAATGACATTTCTAGCAAAAAAAAAAAAAGTCACAAAAATATACATATTGGAATCTAATAAAGGGTAAGATAAAAAAATCCAGGTGAAGTTTCACACATTTTGGAAGGAGGAACACTACTTACTAACGCCCAGTCATCACGGGACAGCTTCCTCCAGGCACCTACAGCCAAGTGTAGTCAGATCAAATAATTTTTTTCCTGTATTAAACACAGGGTAATTTACCCTATAATCTGAATACAGCGTATTTTAAAAATTGGGCTAAACTCACTCTTAAAAAGATGCCTGCTAGAGCAGAAAGCAGGCTCAGAGAGCCTTGATCCTTTTGGCATTACTTCTGGCTCTGGAGAGTCCTCACCTGTCCCTCTGTTTACCGGGAGGAATACCAATCACATTTACACACCATTTTTCATCCGTCCATTCCTACACGCTATATAAAACCACAAGGTGCTGCTACCTAAATGAGACTACAATTGCCTTTCCTTTTATTTGCAAAAAAAAAAAAAAAGTTAACAAAAAATAAAATTAGTAAAACTTACAATAACTTGAGTTATTGTATAATAATAAAAGCAAATAACTCCTTCAACAAAAATATCACCCCTCAAATAACTCTTCCAACAGAACATTGTGTCAATTTTTATTTCCCTGAAAATTAATTTTGCTGATCCCCTCTCCCAATCTTTACCTAGTTCCAAGCATGAATTTTACTTTGAACTACTTCACATATGCGCTGCTCAGTTTTGGCATGACAAATCACTACTGCCCATAAGACACCGCAAAAGCAGCTTCTCATCTTTTAATTCTACATCAGTTTCAAAGAAGAAAGATTAAGTAAGTTACAACATCTGTTTTGAGATTCTCTGCCCTCTAAACATCCAAAAATTGGAAGCTTAAAGTTCTCTGAGATAATTCTACCATCTCCTTATTGCAGATAAAATGCATACTTTCATTTTTATAGCCTTCTTTCCAACTAAAGCCTTTAAAGACGTCTGGCAATTTACAAAAAGTTATATTTATCCAAGTGTTATTTAAAAAGCTTACTGTACCATATCCATATGCCTTTTACACATGCACCTGCATGTTCTTCTTGCCAGGGGGAGTTTATTAAAATTGAGCGAGAAATGTTTTTCTCGATCTCTCGGAGGTAGCTCTGCTGTATCATTCAGAAGGAAGTCACCACACAGGTTTGTCAGTTCGTGAAAGCTTTTTCTATTTCAGTCATTTATTCTAGCTCTCATGTCAATTCCATTGTTCCATAACAGTTAAGGTTTTACAGCCTTAAAATAATAAACATATTTTCTTTTCACATTTCACAAGTCTATTCCGCGTTGTTTTCACTTTTGAGAAGCAACAATACATGACTTTGCACACCTACTATCACATCAGTGACCAGAAATGTCTATGCAATTTTTTTCTAAACAGTGAAGTTTAGCTGAACAGTGAGTCAGGATCTCCTTCTGCAGTTTCATTTTAGCTTTTTCTAGAAAGACAGATTCTCTGAAAATATAAAAGAGACTGCAAATGATCAGATAGCAACTCATACAGACAAGCTAGACAAACAGAGATGGATTATTGAACAATGTTTAAAGCATCAATCACAATATTTCTCCATTCCATGCATTCCACATCCTGCTGTCGATCTAGAGGACATGATGAAATATGCTTCACTACTGCTTCGATTATTCTGTAAGTTTATCCTTCTGTCTTCTCTTCTACACAAGAAATGGTTTACAAATATATTAAAATTGACATAAACAGCCCTATTTGTGACCCAATTTTGTATTGGTTCCCTCAACTCTGTTTCTCCCCAAATATCACCACGGTCAAAATCTCATTTTATTAACAAAGCAACTGTTGCTGCTATATAGAACAGCACTTCAGTCTTCATCCCATGGACCAGAATACACTGAAGCTGCATGATAGTTCTTGTTACTTTTTTTAAAAGTAAATCATAGCTCTAACTACTAGTAGAAGTAGGCAATAAAGCAGTTCTCTTCTGAAAACTGGTTTTCAAGAGCTGATTAACGCATGTGAACGTGAACAATTCCAAAGAAAATGTCACATCTAACAGAACGTTTTTCTACAGGAGAAAAGTCACCATTTGAAACAAGATCTACAGGGCAGCAAACAATCATTAAGATGCTTTATTGACAACATCCACTCACTGCAAAAGTACCTGCCTGCAAACAATTAATCTCAGCTTTTCAATAGTATAGCTTTTTATTGGCAGTGGAAAATGCATCAGTACTTTATTGAAAGAAAGCAATAAATAATACTGTGATAAAAATAGTTCAAAGGTAGACTGTACATATTGTTACATAATCTGAAAATACACAAAAGATTAATAGAAAAACAGAATAGTAACAATGAATTTCAGTTTTACAAGCAAGTTAAAAGTGGAAAACAAAATAAGAAA
The DNA here is from genome assembly GCA_009806455.1 of Tetrax tetrax. Lineage (NCBI taxonomy): Eukaryota > Metazoa > Chordata > Aves > Otidiformes > Otididae > Tetrax > Tetrax tetrax. The sequence continues at coordinate 350,427 of WHYT01017347.1, forward strand.
AGACATGCTTATATATATTGCTGCATAATAAATAATGCACCATCTGAACAGATTCTTGCTGGCTTTTTAATATGCCATGTACAAGTGTTGAATACATTTTCTACTCATACAGTCCAAAATGGCTACAACCATCAAAATTAAAAGTCCAGACAATTCTTTAGAACAAGTGTACAAAACACAAAAAGATGACTTACATAAGAAAAGTAAGGCTTTTATTAGAAGTTGCACTGCTTTAGTTGTCAGCCCATTGTACCTTCATCGTTCACCACTCTGACATGAGGCTGCAGTGCTTCACGATTGGTCCATTTAAACTAGTTTCACCAGCATCTTTCCACAAGTGTTTTCAACCAAAAAGATCTAGGACAAAAACTCTCTGTGGTCTGTGGATTACGACCAGGAATTATTATGAAGTCTATCTTCCTCAGTTAAGGAAAAAAAAAAAAAAAAAAAGAAAAAAAAACCCAAACAAAAGAACAGTTCTTGGTTTATGGCTTGTTTTCAGTCACCGTGAAGATATGCTCTACAAATACAGCAGAGAGTGTTATGACCGAGTCAATCACCTCTAAAATGCGTTCCGTAGTGTTATAGTTCCTCCCAGCTTTTAAAACAAGTTCTATTTTAAATAAAGACAAATTCCCAGTACTTGACAAAGCCTCTTTGTGGAAAGGTACAGTTCTGAAAAGAAGAACAATCATGTACCATACCTTCGACAACAACATACGCTTACCTGAAAAAAAGCTGGACTTGTTTTCAGATTTAAGCTAACGTTTCCAAAAGACAAAATATATACTGCTTGGTGTCGTGATACTTTTACAAAGGTATTAAAATCCTTTTCACCTTCAGTTTCATTATTAAAAAACAATGATAATTACAGTAACTGCATAATTTACAAAAACCCTATATTACTTATAGGGACATATACATACAAGCATTACAGTACATTCAGTTGGAAAGACTAAAATTAGAATAAAAAATCAGCAATGATTTGATTTGTAGACTGAATAGAAACAGAAAAAGTAAGTAACTATATAAATGAGAAGTCACATAAATATAAGAAACATTTAGATTCTAAAATATTTTCTCTATAGTACTCATGAATTTATTTGCTAATTAAAAACTCTGTAATAAAATATCTCAAAGTGTCCATTTAACAAGTATTAACAGGTTACGGGTTCCAAATGTTCAAAATGCTGCATATCACCGGTAGAAATAGTGTGGGTAAACTGTAAAAACAACAACAAAACAAACAAGAAACACACAAAAAGAAAAACAAACAAACAAAAAAATTGATTAGCAGTTTTTTAAAACGCATTTCATTCTACGTTTCTGACTAAGAGCTCAGTAGTGTAGCAGTCATGCACTGAATCATTGCCATGCCACGATGGATACAATTTTATTGCCTTCTCTAATCTTCAGTTGCAATGCAAAGTAAAGCACATGAGGTCAAATATTTCTGCTTCCTAGATTTTTATCCTGGGTCATCTGCCTGTAGAAAATCCTGAAGCAGTGGGGAAAATCTGGGGGAGGGGAAAACTTAAAACTTCAATGTCTTGAAACGAAAAAAAAATTTTAGTTTTAGCCCGTCAGATTATAAAATGACAGATCCACAAAATCTGTGTTGCTGTGTGCAAGAATTTCCCTTCTCAACGTTTCACGGGTAAGAACTCGTTAGGACTAAATTGTATATGCAAAAAGGTTCAGAATTTGAAGAAGAGGCAGCCAATAAATGAGTTGGTAGAGGTGCTACTGGTGAGAAGAAAGGAAAGAAGCTGTAAGCAGAAGAGACAGGCAATTTATAGCCCATGGAAGATACCAGCTAGTGAGAGAAAGATTCACAGGATTTATTTTTTTTTTTAATCCAATACAGCAAAAAAAATTAGTTTGCAGACTTGTTTGCAAAATGAGAGAAACACTGTTCCATGAAAAAGTTAGGCTGCTGAAGAAAAATCATTCCAAATCCTGGAGTAAGGCAGGACAACCTATCTTTGATAAAACAGAATATGTGTATTTTGTGTTAGACATCCTTGTGTTATCAAGCTGCCTTTTACTGTCAGCATTGCTTGCAGCAACCCAGATTTAGACTGCAGGTAGCCAAATCCAACCAGGCAGCCCAAGCAATCACAGTGGCATGAAGCACCCAATTCCCCGTAACAATTCAATACTGAAGTATATTGTAGTGGGGTAGCTTTGACCAAGCAAAGACTGAGAGATCAATAATCTGAACCACAGTGTCACATACTAAATTATTTCCTTTCCTTTGTATGCCTAATATAGTTCCCCTCCCTCCTACCCACTATCGCTAGCTGTTTCATCCAACCTTTGATTTCTACATAGCTATTTAGCACGGGTCCTTTTTGAGACTGTTTAAAAAAAAAAAACAACCCAAAACCAAAAAACTAAAAAAACACAACCAACAACCCTCAAAACCCCACAATATTTACAAAGTAAATATTTAAACATAGTCTTTGTTGTAGGAAATAAGCTCTGGATTTTCAATACAACAATCTACCCTGAAAATACAAAATAGTTCAAGTGTGTAAATTCAGTATACTAAAATACCTGATGCCTTATTTTGTAAGTAGCTTCTCTACTATTACACCTATCAACTTTACTCACCAGGAGAAGGCTTTAACAGGAGTAGGTCCTTACTGTAGTAGAATCCAATCTTTGTGTTCCTGATACATTGCCTATTTCAAGAAGCACGGGAAGACATGCAGAACACAGCATGCACGTTAGTTTTCCAAAAAACCCATCACACAGCAATGTGATTACAGCTACTGTACTCACCCAACTCTAAGGTTACAAGTTAGAAAAGCAGAATTTATTTTACATTTATATATTAACCACTTCTAGTTTCAGTGGCTAACAAAAAGAATTCTAAAAATAATCTGCATGCCAACTAGTATACAGAAATTGCCAAAGGTCATTTTCTAAGTAATTTGTTTTCTATTTTATATAGTTTGTGTGTTTGTTTTTTTATTGTAAAAAGAAAGGGATTTTACATGCTAAAAACTCCACTTATTTTAACTTACAGAATTTTCCACATTAATTCTGGAACATATTTTGTGCCAGTGACAGTATTTAAAATTTAAAAGAGCTCACATTTTATAGAGTAACATCAAATGCAAAGGTTGATTCTTTGAGCTTTACTCATAAATATGATTTTCAGAACCTGAGATAACTGACAGATAACGCTGAAGTTCTCATCCTGTCTGTTCCAACTAAATATATTTTCCATTTATTTTTACTTGTGTTTTGTAAAATGAATTCAAGTAAAAGTTTATTCTCATGGTACTAAAGAAATCGTTTTTAGACAAGATACCTATGTGACAAGTGATCAATTTCTACTTCCAGCTGTGTTTTTTGGGGGTTTGTTTGTTTTTTTAACTACTTATTTGTGTGTGTGCACACATGCACACATACACATATAGATCATTAAGTACACAGCAATGAACAAAGCAGTGCTTTCAAGTATGATCATACTTAAGTGACTTAAAATGCACCTTTAACTCAAGTTTTAATAATCTCAACATTATCTGACAGTTTACTCACACCACTTTTGAAGGCATGTTACTGTGTTTTAGAAGTGGGACGTACATCAGTCTAATTGTTGCTAATTAGAAATTATGCTTCACATGATTAAAAGACTTCTACTAAAATGCCATTTTATTTTCCTAGTTAAAATTAAATTTATTTCTATCATTCTCATTTTGTTATTCCAATGAAGTAAAAAAACTCCACATCTAGTAGTTTCCTGAAATTATAAAGCACCCTAAGGTTAAACACAGTGTTATATATACAACCATGCACAAGGCAGATGCTTTTATGCAGCAAAAAGGTAATTTGAACTTAATTCCCCTGTAATCTCAAGCAAAAAAAAAATGTGCATCATGCTTAAAATAACATAAAATCAATACCATCAATCTGCATCTTCTTTGGCTGCATAGAGGGTGAAGACATTGAGGTTGTAACTCTGAAATTTGCAGGAAGAGTCTCTGCTGATCCAGCAGCTAAACCTCTTATGTCCTTTGGTCTAAACTTCTTTCTCCATGAAGGTGCTCTCCTAAAGCTCTTATCATCATCCTGTTACATTGATAAACATCATTAGCGATTCAAAAAAGGTAGAATTGTTACTGACATTAAAAGGATTACAGTGACAATCTTAAGTAGATGTATCACCACTGAAGAGTTAATTTTCAGAAGCTCAGGTGCAGCAGCAGAGGTGTTCATTTGCAACAACCTGTGTTCGTTTCCTACAGTGTAGGCTCTTCAGCTCGGTAACTATAGAAATTCACGTGCTTGGCACATTTAGGAGAACGTTCTGTACTTCATGATTTGCAGTAATTCATAAGTGTCACATCACTCATTTTTAGGGGATATGAGGAGTGGAGCAGATAAAAGCTGCTTTGGGAACACTGACATAGAGAGGCTGAATTGGAATAATTGCTTTTAACCTTCAATTGTGTCTTACAGGAATGATGACACAGCTATTGCGCTTTCTCATGCTACAAACTACAGGAAGTGATAGTGAGGGGGGGAAAAAAAGTGTAGTAAATACTATATTGCCATGCACTTGGGTAAACTTAACTTGTAATTACTCAGGTGAATTCCCCCCCCCATTAATACACCTGCATCTTTGAAGTAATATTCCTCTTCAGAAATAGCATACTGCACTTACTAAATACAACAGTTTAAGTCCCACTTCCAAAGATGTATATTTGCTTTGACGTAATACCTTCACTGCAAAAGACCCATCTCCATTTGTCAACTTTGCCTTTAGAAACAGTTCAATGACTTGAATGCCAGTTTACCTAAGATTTATCCCCTTTCAGAATTAGGAGACAAGCATCCGCATTATTTGAAGAGATCTTTGTGATCAATGAACTGCCCTGTGCCACTAGAACAGGGCAAACATCCATTGCTCAAAGCTCCTTCTCTTGCAGTTTGAAATCACTAAGGGAAAATACCTTAGAAAACTATCAAGCTGCTTTCTGGCGATGTTATTAAACCCTTAGTAGAGGCATACTGAGACCAGAGCCATCAGGATGCACCACGAAAGGGCTGCAACAAGTCCATTAGGCAGAAGAACGCAAACCGACACCAAGGTCTGTCACAGCAGCCTCCTTCCTCAGCACGCTGGTGTGTGCTTCACCTCGCTGATCCAAAAGCAGTTCAAGCCAGCACTTTCACCCTTCCCCTGTTCCTCTTCCTCATACTAGCATAAATGTTTCTGAGATATCATGGACTGGTTCCCTCACCTGGTTAACCGCGTTAGGGTTTTGCTAGCTGAGTCTTAACCTGAACCATTTCTGCCTACAGGTCCTACCACAAACTCCCACCAGCGCCAAAGAAGAGGCAGCACAGAGTTAGGTGTCTGTTGGGGAAGTAACACCAGCCTGAAATTGTTCACTGAGTTACAGCACAGAGCAACTTGAAGATGTAACACTCTCTCTCCTTTATGCTATGGATTCACAGGGTCTACAAAAAAAAGTCTCACACTTAAGTTTGTCAGAGTTTTATGCTCATTACATTTGAATGAAGTTTATACACTATAAGATCAGAGACTGCTCGACAGAAATTACTTTGGTGTGCAAACATACCTGGAGGTCATCTGCACCAGTATTAACATATATTAACAACAAAAGCTTTCTTGAAAAATACTCAAAATTATCTGAAATACTGCTCAAAGGCTTGAAGTGTGCTATATACAGTGCCTTTCTCTCTCATAGCTTATTCATCTGGAGCTGATCCCTAGTTCTCCCACATTTTAAACAGAGGATTCAGCCCAAAGTGCTGCTATCAGACATTAACCATGCAAGCTGCAAAAAACAAACTTCAAATAATCTCAATACTTTCATACCCAAAGTCATCTTACCACAATACACAAAAGCTGCCATATTCAGAAACTCTCAAAGACAAAGAATTTCTAGTGAAGTTTTCTGTCACTATTCTATCATAGCTTAAAGAGATTCAAGCTGAATTCTTTCACTTAACAGTTCTGATAAAGTTCCCAGGACCATGAAATGGGTCAACAGCTGAAGTAACTTACTTCATCAAGTCTTCTGTCAGTGCCCATAGCAAGAAGGTTGTTAAATTCCCTCTCCAGAACAGCACGAGCCTGAAGTTTGCAGTACAAAAGAAATGGAAATTAATTCCAAACTACTAGTAATTAGTAACCTATATTAATTTATAAAACTTAATATAACCTAAATTGTTTAATACCTTCTTATCAGATTAATAAACACATATTGTAACTTTTCCAAGTATTAGGTCGTAATTTATTAAAAATTTAAGGAAGACTTAACGGCTCCCCCTTCCTTTTGTTGTGATATGAAAGTTCATGATTTCTAGCTCAAACTTAATTATTTCAGAATAAAAACCAGCAAGCACCAAAAATTATGAGTTCTACATTTGTGTAGTGAAGATGGGCTATGAGGAAAATATTCAAACAGTATTTTTTGTTCAAGCAAATTTATCAACCAGAACTGTTATTAACAATTAGAAAACAGTAAGAAAAGCATAGTTCTGTATTTTCCTCATATAGGATAATGGAGAACTTTCCATTTCTGAAGTTTCTAGAGTCAAGAACAGAAAGACATGCATGTACCTAAGGAAAAAAAAAATAGTTCCATTTTTAACCTTTCTACAGGGGAGAAAACTACTACTTCTACTTCTTGCTTACCTGTGTGTTTTGAGTGGGTATCTGTAATAAGAGAGCTAATGCATTGTAATCAAATGATTCATCTAAGGCCACAAGTGCACCATGAACTCCGCTCTCTGTAAGGTTATTCGCGTATTCTTTAAGACCAATGGATGCTACCCAGTGGATCATTCTTTCATTGCTCCAGACAAGGACATCTATGTAGGGGGGGAAAAAAAAAAAAAAAAAAAAAAAAAAAGTTGCCTATTTATAACACAACTTTTCTGAAGGAAATAAATAAATAAATCAAACCACAGTCCTTTCTTGATCAGTATGCTGATGTTGGGATTGATTTTCACACAGACACAATTCATCATGAATTCTGTTAAGTAGCCCTCAAGGAATTGTTATTTAGCATTTATGTTGTGATCCAATCTGCCCCTGCCTTTCTGGTGTGCATGAAACGCACATACTGGCAACAAAACTTCATGCTTATACTCCAGTGCTCGCTATTGGAACCTTTCCATGCTGTAGTTTTCCTTGCACCCAGAAGGAATAGTCCTTGCTCAGCCTCCTCTCTCTGCCTACAAGGGGGGCTGCAGTCACAGTTATGAGACAAGTGCAGCTGGGCACAGCGTTCATGCAGCCGAGGAAGACGGGATCTTCCACTTTACACAGCCACTTAGGGGCTTTACCTCATCCAAGGCAGATTAAGCATTTTGGGGGAAAAAAAAAAAAAAAAAAAAAAAGAAAAAACAAGTCCAAAGAAAAATCTTATAGCAGTTTCTCATGCACTTTCTACTGAATTTGAACAGAAAGCTTTATTTATTATTGCTTAAAGCTTTATTATTTATTAATTTTATAATCTCATCTACCTTTAAGTTCTGAAGGCGTTCAATTTAGTAACGCAGCTTGTGTATGCATACTACTACGCCTTTCCAATCATTAAATTTGAAGTGGAAAGTAAACATATTAGCAGTTTGCTGGAAGGCATTTCATACTGTAACAGTTCAACAATCAATATAGTGTCCTCTTCAAACTTTTTCAAGGAAAAACATTCTAAAGTAGCATTCACAGGTTCAGCCCAAATGTCAAAACAAAAACGATGTTCTTGCAAGTCGTTTTTTCTTACACTACTCAGGAATGTCTATACCAATTGAAGGGTTATAACGATCCGCAGCATGTTTCTGGCTTGTGTCAACTAGTCTTCTTCCCAAACAATTCCCAGGAGGAATTTAAGAGTTACACGTTCCAAGGAGCAACAGATGCAGTCATACCATTAGGGAGGTTAAAAACCTTACCAGCCACAACACAGTTTCATGCCAGTTAGTTGCAATTCCTGGGAATGTCCTCAGGCACCATTAGGAGAATAACCACACCAAAGGGTATCAACACTTTAAAAGGGAAGGGGAAGAGCAAGCACAGGGCCTTCTAAGAAAATTGTGTACAAAGTAACCCTAAAATTTTAGTCTAAGATGTCAGAAAAGACTGCTGATATTGGTTAGGGGACAAAATTTCTACCGAAAGTCTTGGAAAATACTGGCAATTCCCACCCTGCTTTTTCTTCTTCCTCCTTCCTTGTCAAGTAATCATCATGAATATAGAAGATACGAGCACCTAAATCACCCGGTTATTTTTTCATAAAGTGCTAGGTAATAAAAATTACCAGCTGCAAGCAACAATAAAATCACATAGATGCAAAGTTATTACAACAGAACAGGAAAAAAAAAACACAAAAGAAAAAAAAAAAAACAATTTTCAAAACTTTCATCCTTCTAAAACATTTAGTTTTGTTTCAAACTTCAGAGCAGTATGAGTTTTAAAAACATCTGCATTTGTAGAACATCTCTGCACAAGTGAAAGATTTAATGATGTGTTTCACGATACACTGTTTGGGGCCTGCATCCAGACACACCTCCTGTATTTTACACTTGATATTTTATAAATAATTCCTCCCTCTAATGTCTTTTTCTTTTTTTAAACACATTTTTGAGGCTGATAGTGGCTGAGGTCAAGACAATGCACTAACCCTTAATTTCATTCTGGCTTTCTTCTCTTTTTCTTTCAAGTTCTTTTCGATCGTAATTCAGTCTTCGTAGGCACATAATTCCACACTGAAAACTGTTCCTGTTTAGAAAAAAAAAAATTAGCAAAAAAATATTTAGAGGTAACAAACGTTTACTGTAAAGTGTCCAACTTAAATCTATTTACCTGTGAAAGCTGTCCACCATTTTAAGTTGCCCCCGCAGATCTTTTTTAGTTAAATGATCCAGCATCCGAGCATCAACAAGACATTCCATGAAATAGCTGCGGTACTGAGGGAGCCCCAGACTAGGGAGCCACTCATTGCCAATCCACTCGTGGTTCATATCACCGTACGCTAACGTCTGGTTTTAAGAGATTAAGGAAAAAGCTTATTAAAATGAGAAATAAAAGGGAAAAAAAAAAAAAAGCTTTTTTTTAGACAACATATTGCAAAGAAAAAAGTAAAGCAATGTTTACTTCATTCTTAGCCTGTAAAGATAAGCAAATAAAAATCTTGAATACTATGTATGTTTTCTGAAGAAGTCAACCTCATGAAGAAAACCAAGTTTAGATACTCAGATGAGCAAGTAAAACTGCCTTAATGTATTCCATGTTGAAGAGTATAAAAATATGCAAAAACTAATAAAAATAGATTAATCTATATGGTTTTGATAGCAAGAGCCATAAAATTTAATTTTAAGATGCTGAGAAAAACCCTGCAGCTCCTTATTTCAAAAGTCAAGGGTAATAATTCATTTTTACCGTGCAAGTAAAAAACTTTATTTCTCCTCTAGAGGAAACATCTCCTAGAGAGGAGCAAAGCCATGTAGAAATGCATTTCTTCAAGCCATCACTAGGTAGCAGGCTGAAAGAGCACGTTACTTTCGTAACAGGGAAGCAAGCTACGATGGTTATCCCTGACAATCTGCAAGTATCTGAGATGTAGTTAATGGGACTTAAATAGGTTTAAGCTGGAGGGCAGCCAAGCAAGAAGAGACTATACTGTCCGAAGATAAGGGTCACAGGCAAATCCTGAGTTTTGTTTATATCCCTGTATAAAATACTCAACTGTCTCAGTGCCTGAAAATACAATTAGGATTTGTCACCACTTTAAGGGAAAACAACTCATCAAGGAGGATTACAGAATTAGTGCGCAGAAATCTGCTTAACTCTCTAGGCTCACTGCGTCTTGTGGCACACCTGTGACGGCGGCCAGGTTGAACAGGGAGTTTCTGCACATAGCAGATATTCTTGTTGGACTTCTGGCTTCCCAGAGAACCATCCTCCACCAAAACACACCAGGCTTTATGTCATTAAATTATTTTAAAATTTGATCTACTATGCTCAATGCGTAGAATATAACAATACTTATTAAGGAAGAGTAACTATATTTTGGTGATTCATGAGCTAGAGGATATATATTTTGGAAAGCTAGTGACAAAGGCTTCTGAATAGTCTTCCCCATAACAGCCATATTAAAAATACTCATGCATAGCTTTTTTAGTGATGTACTATCTAACAAAGTATTTTATAAATTTTCAGTGATGAACCACCAAATCTTGGAAGTTCTAGAAAACATTCAAATACTAAGTATAAAAATGTATCTTCCACATCTTCCACATATGTATTATACAGAGATAAGCCTGTAGTTTCCCCCTCTCCCAATCCCCAAGCCACATCAAGTCACTAAAAGAAACTGCAATAAAGAAAAACCAGATTTTCATGCTCTAATTATTGCGACAGTTTACATACAGTCTATAATATTACATAAAGTTTCCAACCTGAGCCCAGCTTCCCTCCTCATCTTCCTGTTACGTGGTTAGAAAAGCAAAAGAACACACATGTATTAGTATTTAAGTTTAGTAAGGAGACTAAAGTTAAAGATGCACTGCAAGACTCAGTCTACTGCATACCAAAAAAATCTAGATAAAGCAAGCATCATGCATTGTACAAAAACATACGAGAGGCTGAAAAACTCATCTACTGATTAAGTTTTCTGGAGAGAAGCAATTTCCACACAAGTAATTCAGTTTGTCTATTAGTTAATCAAATCAGAGCTCCATTTTACAGATTGGAAAGTGTTTTGTTTACAGTCTCATCGGTGTTGATTTTTCCCCCTCCCTTCTGGAAAAAAGCCATCAAGATGCAGGTTACAGTGTTAATAATTAGAAGAAGCAATGATCCAGAATTTTAATGCATTAATTTGGGGGGGAAAAAAAAAAAAAGACAATAAAAATAAAAGACAAAAAAGACCAAAAGGCACTTGATTCAAATGCTCAAAAAGTGGGAAAAGCACTCTAAGGAACAGAAGTGGCAACACTATAAACTAACCGTTTGTTGCGTGGCTGTAAGATTTTCCATTTCTTCATGTGTTACCCAGACATTTCCCGTGGTCTAATATGACCCCACAGGGAACCAATCCCATCCAGTGAAAGGAAAGCAGTAACAAAGAGGAGAGGTTGCAGAACATATAAGCAATCGGTACACGTAAGGAGCAGGCTTGGGCAAAAGCAATGGTTTCTAAAGTCTTAAGTACAGGTATATCTATGGAAAGTAACGGCATGGCATCAAAGCCTATTAACATGGATCACTTTTCTTCAAAGATATTAACAAAATTGAATGTGATAAATAGCTTATGCTGATGTAATTAATGAGTAAACACCTGACTCCGCTCCAAGCCGAAAAATGCATTTGTAGTCTAGTACATAAGCCCAGGAATCTCAGAACTAACTAGATTGCGGGGCAGATAGGTCATGAGAGGGAATTCATATGAACATTAAGTGTCTAAATTTACTGTAGTACAGAGACAGGTGGACTCCTAGTTTATGTAGGCTGAATCGTTATTTCAAATTAATGGCCTACTACATGAATTAAAAGAGCCTCCAACTATTTTACAAATTTCTGTATGCACATGTATCCTTCATCTGTAATATAAAGTCTTCTGAGGCCAAAGGATGAGGCAAACAACATGTACTTTAAATATTCTGGATTATATACTTAGACTGATATCAGCTTCTCTTTCCCTTAAGAAAGTGTACTTATTCCTTCTTTTAATTTCCATGAAAGGAAGAAACATATTTAAATAATGTGTTCCTCTACAATGTAGTTTCTAGAAATACTTATTGGAAGCTCAAATCCTTTCAGCTACATGTTTACAGTAGAATTTTTGGAAATGCTAATGGTTCCAGAAGATGTGTAACACTGCATCAGGTTCCTTACCGTCCTTGAGGTGGGAGGGGCGGATGGGCTCGTTAGTGACATGATTTCTTGAATGGCCAGCCTCAGCTTCAGCCTGTGCAGAGGATTGCTAATTCCAATTTCACGCTGTATTTCTGTATCAGACAAAGCTGACATGATAGCACCGCTTTTCACATTTGCTCGGCAAGCAGCCACATACCAGGCTGGCATCCCAACCCACAGCTGAAACAAAAAAAAAAGGAAGTAAGCAGGACCTGGCAAAACTGAAAAACATTCCTGGCTCCAAAATCTTAAAATCTTCAGAAGTCTGTACATTGAGGGGTTTTTTAATTTATTTTATTTATTTATTTTGGAGGGACCACTTACCTCCAACCACACAACTACAGTAGGCCCATCCCACTGTGCAAAAGGTAAACCTTGTCTTCTGGCTTCGTCAAGCAACTCATGCCTGTAATTACAGAAAGAGTTATTAATAACAAGAAAGAGAAACTAGTCATAACTAGATGTTACAAGTTAAACACTGTATTCAACTTACTATCTTCTTCCCAATAGTTAGCTTTCTTCCTTTCTCGGCCTTACACGACACACCCACTAAGGCAGCCACAGCACACGTACAAGGACTACACGGGGACGTAAGCTGAACTGGACAGGAAATTTCAGAGTGGCAGAGATGCTGCCTTTCAGAAACTTGTGCCTGAAACTGGTACCGACGCTAACCAACACTTCCAACACAAAGTGGAGACGTCAGACTTATTTGTCAGTCATTCTCAATTGCTGGAATTTTCTGTTCAGCAAATTAGACTGAATTAAAATAATCATTTTTCCTGCAGATTTGAAACTTGTGGAAATGTAGGAGTACATCAGATATCCATGCCATCAAAATGGTACCGTCCATCAGGCTGTCAAGGCTGGAAACTGGGACAGTAACCATTTAATTGGGGAATTTCAGTCTGCAGCAGCAAGCCTGTCAGAATGTCAGGCACGGCTTCAGACAGCCATCATACTCAGAGAGCCACGCTTTGGCAATTCTGTTCTGAAAGGCTCTGTACTGAAACTCAGCTTTCATCTCCTAGGATGACACCATTTCCTTTGTTCTTCTGAAACAGAAGAGACTGAAGTTTAATATTGACAATTCAGCTTACAGAAACAATGGAAGCTCACAAAATCCCTATAAATAGCTGCCAAAAACATTTGAAAAGCCGAGAGACAAAAACTATTGTTGCAGGTATAAGCACGGAACATTCCTTGGATACATATGTCTGAAAAAAAAAAATGCTTAAAGTTTGAAAAAAGCATATTGAAGCTACCTTTGAAAGCTAGTTGTATGTAGTTAAGTCTCTACTCACTCTCCTCTGAGGTTTAGAAAAAAACAGCTTCACCTAATTGGCCAGTTTTTACTGTTTTATGCTTTTTGTTCATGCCTGCAAGTGTAGAATTAAGATCAGCAGCAATACTACAGACTCATGACCCTACGTTGTGTATTTATACTCTTCTCACAATTTAAACCACACAAAATCTCCTCGCCTTCAGACTGTAACACTGAATACATCTGAGATAAAATATTTAAGAGCTACAAATATTAAAAAACTACCACACAAGGCATCTTGAAAAGGGGTTACTGACAGATGAGTCGCTTTCTTTGCTACCAGTGCAAAATGGATGTGCAGTATTCAGCTCTTTCAGATTTGCCAGTATACCCAGGAGCCTCATGTTATGTGGGTAGATAGCAAAAAAATAATCAATGAAGTAATAAGCGTGCTAGCAATGGTTTTAGCGATAAATACTACTTCTCCACCTGCATGTCAATAAATTCCTATTACTCTAGAAGAACATCCCAATATATTATCCTAATTAAATGTGCTGCCTGGAAATGAAAAAAAGGGGAGGAAGGAAGGAACTGCCAGACAACTGGTTACAAATATCCATTCTACCCACTTTAAGCCCCAACAATTAAGGCGGCAATAGTGTTCAGCAGTCAGCAGCTCAACAGCTAGATTTCACTAACAAAGAAGATCACAAAAGTGAACACATATTTATACACTTCAGAAAGATACATATATTTCCAAATTAGGAATAAAGGATCAGCTGTTTTCCTGCTACTGTGGAACACATTACATTAATCCCACTAAGAACCAGCCCTGAACACATTAAGTTTTGCCTGACTCTGTGGTTTAAAGACTAAAAAAGAATGAGAAAAATAAATTAATAAGGTATTACAAAATACTGCTTGGTAAGAACAGAATAAAATGCTTAATACTGTATTTGCCAGAAAGGAATACAATGCTTTTTCCAAGTAGTTTAACTTCAAAATTGGTGCCTTTGTCTTCCTTTTTGGTGGCTGGGGTAACACGATCGTGCAGTGAGGGAGGCTAGTGATGAAAGAGCAGAGACGTGCCCAAAGCGGCCTCCGCTGGGACGAGGACACGTACTTCAGGTTAACCATGAACTAGTAAATGACGTGGAGATGAGCAGCACACAGGACGGGTCAAAAGCATAAGGAGAGGTTACGATGCAAACGTGAAACTCGTGGTGGTATTGTATGCAGAAAACACTTGCGCGGCTGGAAGGAAGCATTACGTGATGGAGGCAAACAAGCAAACCAGAAAATGTTTATTACATAACTTTATGGGGAAATGATTCAATGGATCCAAAGAGGAATGGATACATGAAGGAGAAAATTAACTGTGGAATTTGTTCATATGCAGGAAGAGATAGAAAACTTGCCTGCACAGGAAATCATTAAACTGAAAGTTCAAGACATAGGAAGAATTCAAAGGCCAGCTGCTGTTTTGTCTGCAAATGATGCAGTCATGTTTTTTTCCTATAGTGGAGAACTTATTTTCCAACAACTCCTTTCCAACTTCACCAAGAAACTTGCTGCATTCCAGCAATACATGAGCAGATTATGTAAAGATCACAACTGACAGGCCAGTTTCGTTTCAGAGGCCATCCAATTACACCATTTAAGAAGTGGGTGCAAAATCCAGCTTTATATCTTTGTGAGGAAAAAAAAAAAAAAAAAAATGCAGTAGTGTGGGCAGCGTTAACAGATGGTGTAAAGCTGACACCGTGAAGGACAACAGAATGTCAAAGGCGTAGCTGGCTACTGGAATAACTCCTATTGGTGACAAAACCAAGGGATAGATGTCTGCAGACTCAAAAAGCTGGCTGAACGTCACCGGGAACAGGAGGCCAAACGTGCTGCTGCAAGAGGGGAGCATTTGTTGTTAAAAGCATTCAAAAAGGCATCTAACAGCAGCTGTGGAGAACAAAAACTGTGGTCATATGGGATGAGAAATGATGTCAAAACTGCAGGTGCTTGATGGAGTAATGAACACACAAGGCCCTTTAAAGAGCATTTGAAATATTTGTATTTAGAATGGCTCTTGGCAGGCAAGCATACACTAACCCCACCAGAAAATCAAACACCACTTTGTCACTGGACTCAGACTGCATGGGAATGGATAAATCCAGAACTTGTAGTCAAAGCGGAATGCTGTATTCCAGATTTCTTGGGTGGAACCGAAGATAATTGAAGTGGAAGAAGCTGAGAGTAGAGAAAAAACTGTAGTGAAGGTGATGAAAAGAGTGATAGAGATGGAAATGACACGAGTCACAAGGTGTAAAAACTGAAAGGCAAAGGCAGCAAAACACGAGATGAAAATAGACTAACCAGGGAGAGAGCATCAGCGGAAAGTTAAATCCTTATTATGTATTGATTTCAGGAAAGAAATCCTTATTATATATTGATTTCAGGTATGCGATAAACTTTTTGTGTATAGTTTTAGGAGAGTTATGTTAAATTTAGGGTTGCTTTCCTTTTTGATTAATACAGTATTAAGTTTGTTGTACTGTACACAGAAAAGCACAAACACAGTAGCGGCAAACACTGTCAAAGTACAGCTCACAAAAGATGAAAAGCATGAACAAAACACTAAAAACCACTTAAACTTAGTAAACAAAGAGCAACAGTTTTACAGAAACACATCTACCTTGGAAATGAACTGCCACAAACATCTACTATTGCTAAGCAACTTTCAAATCCAAATTACAAAACTAATTAGTAGGGTTTAATATGTGCATTATAAAAATTCACACCATGCAAATTAAGACAAGACATCGAATGAGCCAGAACTAGACGACACTGGATTTATTTCAGCAACACAGCTTCACAATAAATTCCTTTGAATCTAGTTATCTCTCATAATTAGACTTTTCTGAAAAAAGTTAGAGCTTTGAACATATTGCTAAAAATTCCAAATGAGACCTATCATAGTTTCACAGCAATCCTAATGAAATAAATACAAACTTACCCTGATTTTGCACTACCACATCAAATGGTAAAGAAAAGGAAAATAAAACAATGAAGGAAAAATATAAAACTAGGATTAAACTGAACTCAAAAGCATACAGAAACAGACAAATAATGGATGCTGTAATTTAATTCTGTAACTATAAATAGGTTTTGTTAGTAGAGACATTGAATTCTGCCCTCAGCCTGTTTGTGTGCATGCATGCAGAAATCAGAAAGATAAGCAAGCAAATAGGGATTAGAGACAACTATAAATAGAAGTCGCTGTCATTGCTCCAAGAATTCAGGTAACTGGAATTCTTTTTGCTGAATACAGGATTGTATAAGTTAACAGTCAGCCTCAAGAATTTGTTTCAACCCCACCCTCCTCCAATATCAAAGTGAAAAGCAATTCAGAGCAGCGTTACCGCTTTTTCTTTTTGATAACGAGCATCTCAAGGCAGCAGGGGACCTCCGACACTTTGGATAATACGGCTTCCTGTGTTCAGAATACCCTTCAGCATTCTGAAACAGCTGGATTAAAGTATCTTGTTGGGATTTTTTAAATGGTAAGATGTGCTTCTCACAGAAGTTCAAAGGGCCCTGCTGCCACTCTCAGCAGTAAGAGTAAGGAAACCAAACATTACGATACAATCTTCATCACCAGTCTTGTTTCAAACCCATTTCCACTGAAATATCTGAATCACAGATACCTTCCTGTGAATAAGCACGTACTTGTATTTAATAGCTAGGCAAGGCAATTTCAAACTAAAAGTTTCATTTGTCTAATATAGACACTTGCATTTTAAGTAACCAAAACCATGCAGGCACTAGGTATACTCTAAGTAATACCAGTGAATTTTTGAAAGGCAGAATGTTTACAAAGAAAAGTCATGCTTTATCTGCAACTGCATTTTATGGGGGTTTTTTGCATGTATTAAAGCAAGACAGTAAACATTGTTTTACTCTGGAATGAATTTTTTTTCTGATATTGAGAAAGATCTATATTGTTCAAAGAAAAGGGCGATCACTATTTAGATATGACCAGACTAAAACTATTTATCCGACCAAGATGTGGTATGGCTTTAAAGCTCTGTAGAAAAGAGAAAATACCAGATCATAATAATGAACGATTGCCTTCAGTGTAACAGTCTGAAGAAAAACAGCTGAGTGTTCTGTTACACAAACAAAACCACATTCCATTCTGACTTTTCAAACCAACATGCTGCTGGTTTTCATTAGCAGTCACCAGGGATTATTCTTATTTGTTAACAGAACTTAGGTACTGCAAGAAATCTCTCTCACAAATAGAAAATTAGCACATTTTCTTTTCAACATTCACTATTCTGTCTTCAGAAGGCAAACAAAAAAGCAAGCATGTCTTGGGTCAACTTTTTTGACACAGAGTTGAAGACAGTTGAACAGAACAGAAGCAACAGAAGTGCAAGATAGATGGCTCAGCTTTGGGTGTAAAAATATAGAGAATGCCTGATCCTACTTAGATAAATTTGAGTGTTTCCTGAATTACCATGTAAGCATCAAGTCAAGATTTCTACTAGTAGCAGTAACCTACGATTACAGTCTTTGCCTTCATCTAAGTCTGGGAACATCAAAGCACGCAATAGATACTCAAAAGGTGAACATTAAACTAAAGATTTTCTTGGACATACACTGAAAAATTGCTCGTGACTAGGAACACGTAACTGCATATCTAAAAAGTGGCATAAAAAAAAGGAAATAGTCACAATTTATTGAAAAAAAAAACCAGCAAACTGGGGTATACGGTGCAAGGGAAAAACATTTTGGTCATTGAAATATATGAGCATGGCAAGAGAAGCTTAAACAGGAGTAAAAGAAAAATAGTGAACACAGCAGCAGTTAGCAACTGCAACACAGACTTCCAGAGTCACCTGCTAGAAAGGAACCAGCAAATGCACACGGAGGATGTCTGTACAGAACAGCTCACGTTTTCACTCTGCCAAGTCTGTCACACTCTAGAGCAAGTAATAGCCAAAGACAGCTTTGGGAAATCTTCCAAATAAATTAAACCCAAAGCAGGTATTAAACATACCAATTTGGTGGAGGGATTGATAAACAGCCCACTTCTATCTCCAAGTTTGTTTATTACAGCATTTCAACAAGAAGCTTTCAGCACTGAAATTAATTTCAAACTTACCATGACCTACACTATTATTAATGTTCTGGAAAAAAAAAAAGTAAGAAAAATTTCTACAGAAGCTTATTGGTCATAGCACTATACGAGGCAAAAATACTTGAAAACAAAACATTTTTAAACAAAGCAATACCATAACAACAGAGAATTAAATACATTCAATAACTTACTTTTTCTGCATTTTCCTGTTTTTTTCTGCCTGACCTCCAAGCTTGCTGAGACCTAATGCATCCTGAGAGGAACTATCTGCTTCTGCCATGCCAGCTACAAACAAAACAAAACAAAACCCAGTCTTGTTATCTTGTCAGTTTGGGCCAGTTATAACTCAAAAATCACTACTGCTTTCCTCAACAGAAGTATTTCATCCTTTGTAATATTCCAAAGTTACATAGTCCAAGTTCCAAAAAATGCTGTACATCAGCAAAAAATTAACGAGTCATAAATATGCACATACTGATATATGCATCATAAAAACCAGTCTTTCACACTCTCTCTTACTGGGGGCAGCGGGGAATGCAAACCAACCTTGTCCTAATGCCTCCTTGCTTGTTTGTCCAGGTCGTCCCTTTTCCTTCTTGCCAAACAAGCGGCCAATAGAGGATTTGATCCCCTTCTTTTTGGGAGCTTTATGAAGGGAATCTTGGCTACTATTGCTGCTACTAGGATTGCTTGTTTGCCCATCTTGCGAGCCTGTTGAACTTTAAAAAAAAAAAAAAAAAGAGGCATCATAAAGGATCACAGGTGTAACAAATTCACTACAGCATAGTGAGAGACAAGTCCAGGTTTCTGTGCAAGTTCACAAAAGCTCAGTAAGTCACTAATGACATCTAATTGCAGCTTTTAATGAATCATGAAAAGACACACACCTACTAAAATACATGCCACTGAACAGAAAAAAACAGTGGAAACAACTAAATCACGCAAGCAAGGAAGGAATATAATCCTTAGTTCTATAGCACAGACCTACAAGTCAATTCTTACTTCAAGAAATAAAAGTGTTTAAAGGGCAATTCAGAGGCCAAAGTTGACAACACAAGTTCCTAACAAATTCAGGCAGACAACAGAAGTTTGAAATACTTGAGTGGAATATGTTCCAGACAGTTGGGCACTTAGAAAAGAAGGTCTGTCAATCAAAATGATGGTAATTTTGCCATTTATTTCTAAATTTATAGCTAAATTCCAATCTATAAAAGACGACTGGAATTGCACGTCTTTCATTTCCTAAACACAAAGCAAACTTAATGAAGATCTTTAGTACCAGAAGAATTCTTCACATGAAGTAATTTCTGATTATTAACAAAATCTATATTCTTACTGTTTATGTAACAGCCACCCATTTATGTGTTCATACTCTTTACTTTTGAGAAACACTTCAATATCTAGATCAGCCAAACAGATTTGCAGTTTTAGAATTTTATTCTGATGATCAGAAACAAAGTTACTGGTAGGTCTGGCTTATTCACAACTACTTACTTTCTAATGTCCCTGATATCTTCATGGCTCACTGTATGCAAAGCTCCTTTCTGAACTCTATCCAAACGCAAAGATCGAGGTGAAGATGGTGGCGATGTCTCACATTTTATTGTGGTTTTATCATCTCGTACCTCTTCTCTAGAAGCTGGAGACTAATGGAAAATGAAAACTTGAGGAGTTACTTGGAAATGCCAAAACATGAATCCAATATCAACGCTACACAAAACACCAAAAGAAAAAAAAAAAAAAATCAATTATTTCAGTGTTAAAGGATTACTCTTGCCCTCACCATTCTGCAGACAAATTTTTGTTTGACTTCTTTCTGGATTTTCTGTTACCTTCAGTGACAAACTATTAAATTTCAGTCTTAGCTACTGAAATGGAGAAAGTAGCACTCATCTTTTATTCATTCACAGGGCTAAGAACTACAGTAATGTCCTCAGCACCATAAAACTATCTGACTTCAGCTTAAGCAAGTGCAGAGACAGAAAACCAAAGAGTCCTGTGAAAAGAAAGCATCTCAATTCTCACTGTTAATTGTTTAGACAATCATTAGCAAGATTACCAGTCAGTCTATGAAGTCAGTTTCTACACACCTATGCCTATGGCATATCTCAAAGTCTGAATAACAGACATTAAGGTTTATTTGTGTGTGCACTAACAGGTCATTAAATATCGTTTCATGAAGATTGCAAAATATTGGTTACAAACAGAAAGCAACACAACAGTCCCCCACACCAGTTAAAAAAGCCAAAAAAAAACCCTTCCCACAACACAAAAACAAACCCAGACTTATATTAAGATGAGAAACTATTTTACATTTAATATCAAAGAGCATATAATTTTGTTTTATTATAGGATTACCCTGCAAATGCTTTCTTTTATGTCCCTGTTATCCACTAATGAGTTTGGGGACAGGGATGGAGAAAAACTAAAGATTTACCTTTCTACGATGTTTCCTTAAATCACTAGGCTGATAGATGCATGAAAAGAAATTTGGAAAAGCCGTATTTATTGTAAACTGTAGCACAGACTGAAACAACTACCACAGACAAAACATACTAGGGAGAATATAAATAACAATTACACAGAGAACGATACAGAGCATGAAGTACTCTTCAAATGACAGATTACTTAAATGTATCCTGAAGAGGGGAAAAGGAAGGAAAAAACCAAAAGAACTCCAGACTCACAGTTGGTTATCTACAAAAGTACCGGAGTTATTTTTGATGCAGTTGCCTGATACCACAAGCAAATTAGCGCCCCAAACGGGCATTACCTTCAGCAAGAAAAGCTATAAAGCACATGGGGGTAGTAAGGTGTTGCTTTTAAAGAGTGAGAGGATTTCCAGTTGTATGTCAAGGCCTTGCCTTGAACTGTACAACCTACACGGCAGCCACAGGCTTAACGTGCTGTCTGCGCCGAGTCCCTTCTCACACCTTGGTGATTTCTCATTTGTTTCCTACACAGCATGAAAAGCAACCATACTTTACTAACTGTGAAAGACAGAGCACCAACAACAGCTGATTTCTATACAGTAACAGTATTCTGGTTTTTACTGCATTTAAAGAGCTGGGATGTTTACACAAGAGTCCACCACCAGTTTTATTTTAACCTCCACGCGCTCCAGAAGCCACCGTATCTCACATCCTAGGTATTCCCACCTCTGCCCTGCACAGAGCAAGGCAGCAACTCTGAGTTACATAAACAAATTATCAAGTTATTCAGACTGATGCTGACCAAAGTTTGAGATAATTTGTTTAACAATCATCATTGTATTTGTCAACAATTTATTTCAAAAGACTGTAGCCAAAAATAAAGCCAGTTGCCTTTGAAGTTCACTGGGGGAGTTGTGTGTTGTTTCCCTCCCATGAATGACAACTTTTAATCCTTTTTTATCTAGAATACATGCAAACTATGCAGCACTATGTAAAGTTTTATTTAATCTGATCGCAGAGTTCTATGTTAATAAATCTTAAGTTCCCAGAAGGGTTTGGGCTGCAAACCTTTGGACCTTTAAAGGTCATCTAGTCTCTCCTCAAGTTCTTAGACAACGTGCAGCAGACTCATTTTACCCTTGCTGGATCTTTCATCTGTTAAATCCGATAAACCATAAAAATGAAAACGTTTGCCATATGGAATGAAAACTGTCCACAAGAACTTTTCAAGAGAGCTGTAGGTTCACAATTTATCACGCTGACGATTTTTAATGAATTTTACTCATGAGGGGTTTTCAGCCAACTGAATTGAACACCACCGCTGCAGTTAGCAGTAAGGCTCATGCTGTCATCATGCTCAAACTAAGGCAACTTTTGTGGGGAAAAAACCCACAAGAACTCATTCAGTCTGATAATTCATAACAGTCGTTCCAAAAAGCTTCTAGAAAGCTCATTCTGTAATTCTAGAAGCATAGCTTCTTGTTTTCATGCTTTCAGAAAAGCCTTCACAAATCAGCTGCCAGGTACTGAAACATCAGACAAGTACAACTGCAAACAAAGGATCAAATGCCTTTGAGTCACAATTATTACAGTTTAAAGCAAACTTAATTATTTTACTTTTGTTCAGTTACATTAAATTTTAACAGAAGATATACATTCTTCTGATCTAGTTTTCATGAAAATAGCTACTTAAATTTGTATATGGTTTTCTGTAACAGAATTACTTATTACTGTGAAAAATTAGAATATAAAGCACTGCACGTTTTGAAATTTGTTAGTTTCTGTGCTTGGCCCTGGATATATGGCTACAGCTGGTACAATTATTATTTTTTTTAAATGCAAGGAAAGTTAAATTATTGCTTTTTATGAAAAAAAATAGGCTTTCTGGTATACGTGCAGTCATTTTAAAAAGCCATCAAAACTAGTTAACTGAAAAATAGGATATATAAAGAAGTTAGAGACCCAAAACGAGTCAAGTCAGGCATTTACAGTCTCCTGCTCTTACAGTGATGGACAGCATTCCTTGTCTACTGATTGGTACAGAGGCAGGATACAAGTGCAGTAATCCAGGACAATAAAGTATGATGTTGCATGTACAACCAGTAATTACCATTTCCAAATGCATATGGAAATCTGGAGACAAAGTAATGTACCTAGAGGTAAGTTAGAGAAGGAGCTTTTCCTGGAGACTGCTTGCAGATAAATACCTGTATCCAAGATGTTCCGTAGTGAAAGGTATTCCAAATATGAGAAACTATTAGGTTTGCTTAACATGTACGTAAAAACTAAGAAGTGGAAAATTTGTATCTGTTTTTTTTTACAGATAGGTTTACACGCATAAAGCTCCTAGAATTATTTACTTTTCTAACCAGTCACATGAATGTCAAAAGAATGGATCCATCTTTCTCTAATTACTGAACTGCTAAGCCCAAGCTACTATTTATCAGCTGCTAGGTCTAAAAGATACTACTTTTATCTGCCAGTCTCAGTAAGCTAAAACGAGACACTAGCACTCATTAAAACAGCTGTGATACCTGCAAAATCTTCAATATTAATGTAATACATGCAAATCACTTTTTAGCTGAGTATTTACTGGATTTTAGTGGACTGCTAAAAACAAAGTTTAAAGCAGAGGGAGAAACTGGTTGCTGTACCAGGGGTTGAAAACAAAACATTATTTCTTCTAGGAAGAGGAGTCAGAAGAAAGACCATAACAGCAAATGGAATACTTAGGCATGAGATGTTGACCAAATAATACACTTGACTTCTGACCGTTTTTCCTAATCATTATGACTGTATCTTACACTTTCTATAGAAGTTGAAAGGAAGCAGTAGAAAAACCTAGAGAAAGGAAAAATACAGCTGAGTAAGAAGGAGAGAAAGGGGAAAACAAACAACCCATTTCCTAGAGAAAAGGAAAGTTCTTCTGAAAAATTAAAGTTAATGGATACCTACCAGTGTCATGATACCTAGTCTGTCCACTTCCCGAGCTGGGCTGTGCGGAATCCGCCTCGGGGTGGAGCGGCCACTGCCAGGCGGCGAAGAACCAGCAAGTGAACCACTCGCATAGGGAGGAGGAATGGAGCTCATGGACCGGAATCGGCCACGGGCGTCTAAACTTCCACTACCCACTCTGCTTTCAATCTCCTCTGCACGCTGCTCGGTGTTTTCCTTTTCCTCTTGTATAAGTCTAAAAGGAAAAAAAAAGTTTTAAAGGAACATGACATTCACATGAGTTTCATATAAACACAATGGCTGACTGGTGTTAGAAAGAAGCAGCAAAACAGCCACACTGAGAAATCTTCTAATCCAATCTGAACAAAGTGGTAAACACTACTGCTATTCCCACCACGCAGGGGTTTCTGTCAATCTAGTAATACACAATCCCTTCCACAAATGAGACTGAAGACAAAGAACCAGAAAAGAGTACTTAGGCATCAGCAAACTAATTGCTTCTGTGAACATCTCCCCCCCACTCCAAGAAACTGAATGGGCAGCCATCATTTTCTAAGCAACCACACGAAGGATTTCTAGTGTCACAGAAACTCATTTTTATCAAAACCTTCACAGCAGATGGATCATACCTAATCTCTTTGTTGATTGCATCCAACTGTTCTTGAAGCATCAGGGCCAACGTCTGAGCGTCAGCCTGACCGCTTGGTGACAGCAGATCAACTGAACTGAATATAGTCTCCCTGTCATCCTCAATATCAGACACATCAACATCGCTTTCAAAGGCTTGTGCCACATTTGCCAATACACTTGCTTGCTGGGCTCGCTCCCAGTCCTGCTCGTTCAGAGTTTGAACCTAAGAGAATTAACAAAAAAAACACCAAAACCCCCAAAATCAAATGGGAAAATCATGACATTTGTACTGTTTTTCAAGATGTTGAAAGTAATTTTTAAAAAGCCCACTTACATGCTGAATGCGTCCATCAAGACAGCAATGTTTAGAGAAATGTAGAAAAGAAAAGCTATAATGTAGAAAACTTTGCGTCTTACACTTAAATTAAATTTAAAAAGGGACAGTCTGATTGAATAAGTTAAAATGTCACATATCTTGGCTAGATACATGTTAAATTACAGCAGAATTTTGCTATCAAATACAACGAGAATTCTAGAATCAGCTTTATGTAATGAGGACTTACGAATCCTGAAAGGGACTTAAAATTGCTTGCAGGACAGCAACATGTTATAGCGTATAGACACAAAAGTAGGACTGTTTCAAATTCTATTTTACAGGCTTATCATACTTAATACAAATTGGACTTCAAAATAATAATTTCGCAATTATTTGTAACAAATTAAAAAGATCAGGAGCTGTGCATCAGTTGGTAAACTAGGATATATATCTATCAGTTTATTGCTATGTACTCTTATTCTAAAAACTTCTAAAAAGTTTTCATTTCAGTGTTCTATTACCTTTGAAGGTTCATCTCTGAGAGCTGCCAAACGTCCTTTCTGGGGACGCCTTAACACTGATGAGGTGCCATAGGACTCTGTGTGACTGTCAGCCACGGCCGAAGATGCCATAGGGTACCTGAAATCTGGTCGGCTAGAACACAAAAACATTCTCATAGAATCATAGAATGGTTAGAGTTGGAAGGGACCTTCAAAGGTCATCTAGTCCAACCCCCCTGCAAGAAGCAGGGACATCCCTGACTAGATCACGTTGCTCAGAGCCTCATCCAGCCTGGCCTTGAACGTTTCCAGGGATGGGGCATCCACCACCTCTCTGGGCAACCTGTTCCAGTGCTCTACAACTCTCACTGTAAAAAATTTTTTTCTAATACCTAATCTAAACCTACCTCGTTCTAATTTAAACCCATTACCCCTTGTCCTATCACAACAGGCCCTACTGAACAGCCTGTCCCCATCTTTCCTGTAGGCCCCCTTGAGGTATTGGAATACCGCTATCAGGTCTCCCCGGAGCCTCCTCTTCTCCAGTCTGAACAGCCCCAACTCTCTCAGCCTGTCCTCATATGAGAGGTGCTCCAGCCCTCTGATCATCTTTGTGGCCCTCCTCTGGACCCATTTTATCCTTATGAAGGTAAGGGGAAGGGGGAAACAAAACAAAAAACCCACCCAAATGACTCCATTTGTCCCACCAGCGCCATTTTTTAAAGCAGTATAAAAACTGCTTTACATACTCTACAAATAATATATTTTATAGTTATGACCAAAGTCTTTTCAGTTATAACAGACAAAATTTCATTTAGCAAAGTGACTTTAAAGAGGTTAGAAACAGCCTGAATGATAATTAAGTGCTGGTACCTATGATGAAGTGATGTGGCTCTGAGTCTCACTTGGTCATTTTCAGCCCTTAATGCTTCAACATTTAATACAAGTTGATCCTGTGAAAATAAATAGATAAAATATATAACTGTGCTTAAAAAAAACACTATCAAATACTGATCTATAAACTAACATTTAGAGGTTTTTTTATCTCATTCCTATGAAACTCAGAAACAGATTTTAAAACACACCCTTCAACGACATAGAACAAAAATAATTTTTGCCATACGCAATAAAGTATCACCACAAAAGGGCGTCCAAAAATAATTCTGCTGCCTCTCTACCCTGTGACTCTAGGTAATGACAATGTATATTTTAAAAACAGCTACTAAATAAAAGTCATATATTACTAACGTCACTGTAATTAAGTGATAATATTTAATAAGAAACAAGAAATTTTCATGTTCTGTGCACAAAAGGTTCTAAATATTCTCTTTTACCTTGGACATTTTTACAGAATTCAACAACACAGAAATCCAATGAATGGGAAAACAATGAAAAAGTAAAAAAAAAAAGTGGCTGATGATGAACATCTGTGCCTTGTGTGAAAACTGCTGGCCTACACATACAAAAATTCAAAGCACATTCTGCAAATATCTGAATGTGTCCTTCATTTTATTACAGAAGCACAGCCTCCACAGTTTGGCCTAGCTACTTACTAGAATGGTTTGGGGAGACGCAGTGCACCTGTGGTTTAATATGCAATAACAGGTATTTCGGAACAGAGAGTTCGACCACAAAACAAGGATGCAAAGAAGTGAAAGGCCCCATCACTACTATTCAACAAGGGAACTTGTCAGTTCCAGACAGCTGCTATTGCAAAGGAACCGCCAAGTCTAATAAATATTTCTCTCCCTGCCCCCCAGTTCTCAAAACCTCAAAAATTTTTTATCGGTCAAACAAGCATTTCATGATACCCAGTGCTTTAAGAAAAATCTTATGGGAAAATACACAATATTTAAAATATTCCTCTTTTCTTTTTACTGTCCAAGGTCATATGTACAACAGTACAAAAATTCTGTGCAATCTTTGTCAAATTGCCAATACATCCAGCTATTTACATATTGAAAAGTGTGGTAAGTCTTTGAGTAAAAAGCTATGGATTAGCTATAAAATCGTCATAAAACTGAGACACACAATACCGTAAAATGAGCAGTAACAGCCTCCTACTTTTTAACAGACCAGGTGGTGGTTAAGTTTCATGGGAAAATTCAAATCTAGTCCTACTCTGTAGCAATGCAGCAATTATTTTCCCATACGATATTTCAAAAATGTGTATTGTACCTTTTCATGCTGAAGTTCCTCTATTTGTTTTTTCGAATTTTCAATTTCTCGAAGAAGTGAATTCTAAAATAAAATGCATCACAAATTACGTTACTTATAAAAGCTTTCAACTCTTAAACCATAACCAAGATGAGTATCAAGTTTTCCATCAACACTATACAGACACATGTTAAGTTACAGATACTTTATTGCTTACATCATTTTGCTTTGATGATAGTTGAAGGTTTATTTTTTCAGGTGTTCAGCCCTCTAAATAACAGATTTAGTAATAGTGCAAGTTCAAGCATTAAAAAAAAAAAAAAACAGCAGTCAGCTGTTTCTCAGGAATTTATAAACACTGTTAGAGCAACTTGTTGATGTTATAATAAGGCCCATGACAAGAATTTCTGAAGTATCAGGAGTAGCTGGCAATGTTGAAAACAGTTAGGCTAACTAAAAAACACCAAAGTCTGCAGCCTTAGATGCCAGACGATAAGCACCTTCCTAATTAACTCAACCGGTAGGACCTACATTTGTTCTGCACTACCCAATCCCTCTCAGCTCCGAGAGCAGAAAAGCAGGAAAAAGAAGGAATTAAATCTTTTTAATGAGCTGAGGTGAGCACAGTCCTGGAATTTCAGAAAGACATGTCAGGTACCTGACTTATGGTTTAGGGATGAGAACTCAGTTGATACGAATGCAAGAGACAGCAAACATTTAAAGTCTGAATACAAAATTAACTGAATACAGGGGAAAGCTCTGAGACATTCACTGACAACACAGGCAACAGCATATTTACATCCACATAATCTGTCTCAAAATTATCTACCTGGGAAGAAAACGCAAGATTGTTTCAGCTTGCAAGAACCCCACAATGACTCAGGGTAACAGGCAAAAGCAGTGGGAAATAAAGTGAACTGAAAAGGTCAAAGTTTCAGTCCTAATTCTTCAGACTTCCTGTATTACACTGGATGAGCCTATTTATGAGTTCCCACCAGTCAACTAAGAAAGGATAAAGCTTCTTAAAAGATGCCTTCTCAACACTGTAGCACCATGTCCAGGAATAATTTAAAAAAAAAAAAAGAATTTCAAGAATTTATTTTCAAAATCCATACTAGGAAACAGTCTAGACAGAAACTACTTATTAATAAGGATTTAGTATTTATTTACTGAAGTTAGACACATTGCAAAATACAGACATCACTACAGAACGTCGGCCATCTAATTAATGTATATGCTGGAATGTCACTTGTTACCTTATCTTCCAGGGCAGCCATCCTCTCCTTGAGATGAAGCTGAAGCCTTTCATTAGATTCCGACAGAAGCTTATCAACAGTTTCTGACAAACGTTTATTATGCTCTTCATTCATCTTCTCTCTCTGTCTAGCCTAAGATACATAAAAGCTCCTGAAATAACTTAAAATTTACAATGTCTATAACAATTTCCAGGTTGTAAAAACAGTAAGCTTTCCTTAATCCAAATGCATTTTATTTAATAGAAACATTTTTCCAAGGGAATAAGGAATGCTGCGTGTACCCCCGTGGCTCTGTAAGGGAGTATAAGGGACACTTAAGACTTGAATAGCTGTTCAAGATCAGAAGCTTGAAAATCTGAGCTTACAGGTAAAGTAAAAGCAGATTTTAGAACCAATTTCAGTATTTATAACCTAGGAACCAGTTTTTCCATAGTCACTTAATTCAGCAAGTTTTTGATCTGTCTCCTCATCAGAAAGCATGACTACCAATCAGGTATTTCCAAACATATTTCAAACTTTGATTAGAGACTTCCAGCTTTGTCTTGAGATTTAAGGTTCACCATAGCACAGTGGCTCAAATCTCCCAACTGCCAGCCAGCCTAAACTCTGGTTTTATTTTAGAGATGAGAAATAAAAACAGCTTCGCTGAATAGGAGGCAGTCATGAAGGGGATTAGATTCTTTCTTTCAGCTTTGTATCTTTGCCAAAAATATGTACGGTACCCTTTGCAGTTCTTGATTCTTTTCTTCTAGCTGTGCTTCCATCTGTCTCAGTCGTTCTTCTATATTGCCATGTCTCTCCTCAGCCTGTCAATTCGAAAAAAAAAAAATAAAATAAAATTACAATTTGTTTTTTTTAAATAAAAGGTTTCAAAAGCATAGAAACATTGAAGCACAATAATGTATCTAACATGCTTTGCGCAACTGCCATTTATGGTAACACACAATGCAGAACAGATGCCTTTCTGTCACTAAAAGAACCTAGTAACAGTTCATATGTTAAGTAACAAAACGATGAAGCTTGTCACCCTTAAGTACCATGAATCAACTACTATTTGCAAATGAACTTACAGCAGCCGTTCATTCAAACCCCCAGGAATTGAAAAAAGAAAAAAAAAAAATTCCAAATTAAATGCGTTTTCAGCTTTTCCTCACTCCCCTAGACAATACAACCCTTTGTTAGTAATCATGACAAAGCAGAAAGCAGCAAGCAGAAACAAGGACTAATATACAAATTCTACCTTCCTAAGCTTGGTGGTAAGTTCCAATACTTTAGCATCTTTAGCAGCAGAGCTCCCAGGAGACAAAAGGTCAGACTACAGAGCCAGTTAGGGACAGGAAAGATAACAGGGAAAGAAATAAAACTGAGACTTGAAAAGAAAACACATACACACTTGAAAAGGCTCATTTGTGGTTACTACATGTAATTCTTCACACTTCATTATTCCATTTGCAGCCTTCTAAAAATCTTAATATTAATGAGTGCCATTACTTCTCTCTTTCCCCACATTTCTCACTTGGTTAACAGTGGAAGAAATCTGGGTTTCCAGTTCAGAAACAGTTCTTGTTTTAGAAGACTTTATGTCTATTATTGAATGAATTTTAATAAGAAGTAGCAAAATAATAATTCAGAGAGACTTGTTTTGTATATAACAGAGTTAAAAGAAAACTTGCTAAAGTTCCAAAGAGCAGAAATAAAAATAGAAATAATAATAAAAAAAAAATAATAATAATAGTCAGAGTGTGTTCAGAGAGATGAATAGAAAACACAGAAAACAAGGAGAAACACTTTCTGAGCTTTTTGGGGGAAACACAGAAGCACAATTTAACAAACCCAGCACTTTAAGAACAGATTTTGTGTAGCAGGACACCAATAGAGAAGAGAGTCTTGAGGACACTGTTGAGCTGACTCACCTTTGAAAGTGCTGCGACTCTCTGTGCCAGCTCAGCTTCCACCTCCGGCAAAGTTTCAGCCTTTCTCAAAGTCTGCTGCAGCTTTTGCTCAGCTAGTTCCAGTCGTTCTTGCAATTGCCTGTTCTTATCTTCACTCTACACAGGGTTATGATTAGCAAATGTTTAGTGGTAAATGGCAATTAATTTTTGTCAAAGAGGAAGGTACGGATACAGCTTACTACCTTTACTAGATCTATGAGAACAAACTGTCCAAAACTGGTCTTAACAGCCAAAGATGTGGCATCCTCTCCTTCATTACAGGAGAGAGCTTTTTTCTCTACAAATTGTTTTCTGCAGACAGTTTTGCGTATTCTGAAAACAACTACATCACCAAATAAACACTGTTATGGTTTGGGAAGCAGCATAGAACAAGTTGTGAATTTTCAAAGTCGAGGATGTGCTAAGACTTTGAGTTACACCAAGGAAAAGATTCCTTCATATCTGAAGTAACACTATGCATGTTACCACAAAGTTTATTTTTATTTAAAGCATGCACAACTTTTTAAAAAATTATATTAAAAGGGACACCTCCTGTTGACTAAGAGTTTCAGAAAGCCATTGGCTAAACAATCATTTCTGGTTTTAAGTTGGACTACTTCATGTCAAGCATATGTCACATTTCCTCCCACAGTAAGGCAACATTTATTTCTATTACAGGCTATAAAAATCACTACATACTACACAAATTTTAAAACTGTTTTAGCTTAGAATGAGTCATTCTCACCCATGAAACTAGAGATGCTTGGATACACATATAACAACATTAAAATCCACAATTAATAGGGACTACAACCCTCTTGCACCACGATCAAGTCCATTAAAATGCTCAAAACCATTTCCCCACCCCAGTAAATTGCCTCATCTTCATTTTCCAGGGTGAAACTCTAATGTACGCCTCCACTTACTGAAAAACAATCACTAAAATAGCACACTGCAGATGATACTTCTCTTCCTAAAAGCAAAGTGCTTTAGTACAGTATGAACATTTAGTTCCATTAGTTTTATGCTGGGCAAAATGTACTTGATCTTATTTCAGATTACAACCTGTCGATGCATGGAGTCTTTAGTGGCAATTTCGTTTTCAAGTTTATCATTGAGGTCATGCACAGATGTAGCTTCACGTTGTGCTGCGAGGTAGCGTTTCTCAAGAGTTGTAATTCTCTCTTCCATGTCTTCCTTTTGGGCCATAGTCTATGCAAGACACAAGACAGAATATAAGGGACAATTATTTAGTGATCAAACTGCAGTAATTAAAAGAAATAAAAATCAGATATTTCTCTCAGTAAAAAAAATGAAGTAGAAAGAATAATCTCACTTAGGCTTACAAGTTCAATGACATCTTTTCAAGAATGTGTTGAAGTTCACAATGCTAAATCTCTAATTTAATATATTTGTGAAGTATCTAGTTAGTCTTAGATTTATTCTGAAGACAAATTGTAAGTGTCTTTTAAACAAAAAACAGCACCATCATGCTCGAAACAATTTTCTTCTCGCCTATCAAACTGAACACATTCAAAAGCATAACCGTGTAACTGAGCACCAATGACACTGAAGTTTTATAAAGCAACTGCATTTGTAGCTACCCAAAATTTAACAGTTTATTCCTCACCTCTCGTACATCTCTCTGTAACTTTGTATTAATTTCTTCAGATTTTATTAAGTCTTTTCTAGCTGTGTCAAGATCTTCTTCCAGCTCTGTTACTCTGCTAGACAAAGCAGTAAGGCGTTCTTTCATTTGTGTCTGCTCTTTGTTTTGCTTATCTATGATGTCTTGGAGTTCAATCACTTTAGCAAGATTTTCATCGTGGCATAAAGAACCATCAGAGGATCGCTATTAAACAAGAAAGAAAAAAAAAAAAAAAAAAAAAAAAAAAGCATTTGCATTTTATACAGAAATTTGAAAAATAAACTGTTACTTACCTGTAATCATCCCTCCCCCAAGATAATTTTATTATTGGATAGACTGTAAAGATTGAAATTGTGGTAACTGAGACTTTTTAATTAAATCATCACTTAAAAATCTTTTATTGTATTTTAAAATTAAAATATTATAGTCTGATTAAAAATCAGACATGGGCTAAAAAAGGAAATAGCTGTACCTTCCCGTTTGTAGTTGGTGTATTTTCTTGTTCGTGATTTATATCCAGCATCCCATCTGGAAGCGTTTTCTTCTGATTATTTTGCTCTTTCAGAATCATTAACTAAAATAAAAGAAAAGCTTATATACATATGTTTCAAGTCAATTCCTTTCTCACTGATAATATAAGGAACAGCTGCAAAAGCAAAGGAGCAAAACAATAATAACCGATTGTACTGCAAGGTATGTATTAATAAAATATGGCACAGGCACTCAAAAACTTCTACCCCTGCAACCCAAAAATTCTTATTTTAAAGCCACAAGAACTTTGTGTCGGGATTGCAGGGAGGTTCTTTTTCCCTTCCTGCTCTTTCAAGGTGACGAAGTTAAAAATTATAGTTATCTGATTTGGTTAAAAAACAAAAATCAAAGCCAAGAAGTGAAAGTGAACCTTAATTGAATAAATTGCTGTGGGCAGATATTGACTAAACACCCACAACACATACATGAAGACTACTTGTAAAAAAGAAACCTACCTCTTTATGCGTAGTACCTAGTTCTTCTTCCAATAAGCTACACCTTTCAAGTGCTACTCGTAACCTCTCCCTCACCTGAAAGAGTAAATTCAAATAATTTGAAATCATTCAAATTAAGAAGAAATCAATTTCACTTACTGCCACACTGCCATACTCTTTCAGATAGCAAATGACGCTATTTCCATCACACTTAGACCTGCTTAATCTTGAGTAAGTACTAAGTAAAACATATGCTACAAAAAACCCTGAAGAGAAACAATGCTTATCTCAAAAATCTAGTTTTTCCTTTTTTGTCACAAGCAAATCATATCTCAACATGACCTGTACGTTCAGGCTAAGAATGAAACATATCCAGAATTTGCCTATCCACCTGTAAGGCACAGGCTGTGCATGCTTTTGCTTATCTGCAACAAGGAAGAGACAGAAGCCTAACGAAAATAATTTGACAGATTTTACATACAAGGGTCACAAAAGTTAGGCAAACTATGAGCTGGCAGCAAAATCCACAGAAAACTTTACCACTTGCATATCCTGTTGCCAACATGAGGCAGAACTACAGGGTGGAGTTCCTTTAATTCAGCTTTACTTTATATCACAGCGTAAGCAGATTCCTCTCCTCCCATGCTCCCTAGTCCATTTCTTGTGTTACATAACCGAAAGGCTAAAGCCTGGTATTATACAGGTAAGCAAATGCAGGCCTTCCTACAACAAATACACTGCCCCAAACCATGCTTAAGTTTACATCAGCACAGCTAATGAAGAATAAAATACAGCACCTTGCTTCAGTGCAGCATATTAATTTAGAAGGGCAATTAACTGATGCAGTTATAGCAAAGCCACTATCTTAACACAGAGAAAAGTTCAGAGAACCAGACTTCTCCAACTTTAGTATGAACAACTGCACGGTTCACACAAAAGAAAAAGGGTGCAGGATGAGAGGATGTTAGCTCCTATATTTAATTACCTTTTCATCAAGGGCTTTATGGTGTTCAAATAAAGATTTTAGTGCTTTGAGAACTTCTACTTCACTAGAAACTCCTGCTGGAGACTGAGCTTGTCTCTTTACAACAGTCATTCTGAGAGATCGCTCATGCCTGGAGACAAGACACTCCAAATGTTCCAGTAATAGCTAAAACAAAGAAAAGGAACAATGTTTATTATTCTGCATAGCCGTAGAAAACTTTGCCTCCTAAAACACTGAGTTTTGAGTTCTAAACCTCAAATCTGAGAGCCAACAACTACTGCAGCAAGCGTAAGGACCTGTTTTTAAGATTTCCTCCATATTACAAGTGGTCTCAGAGCTAATACATTTCCCACCTCTCTCTTTCAGCCTAGCTTTTAAATGAGGTTTATTCTTAGTCAGGTCTTTTCAGTTCTGCCACCAATCTGAGGATCTGTGTGCTTGTCAGAGGGATACACATAGGAAATGCTCTAAATTGGAGAGCAACTGTTCTGCTGGCAGCAGTGCAAGCTGCTGGAAGAGATCACTACAGCTTGCTCGCTCTATTCCGCTGATCTGGGGTGTTGTATGATTACAAAACTTTAACAAGAAAGCTGAATGACTGGTTGTAGTGCAGTCTTACAAGCTTTTCCTGATTCTGCACAGCAACATTTGGAGCTGTGCATTATCTTCCAAACTTTCTTAATCAACACACATTCACACTTACAGAGGAATTCATGTGCAATTATCAGGGAAAAAAATACTTTTAGCTTTTCAAATTCAACATTCAATGTTTTTCTCCATGGAGTTGGATGCTTTAACAATGGTAATCTTGGAGAAGACAAGGAACTAACCCTCGTATTATTTCTTTCTGCTTTCAGTTCAGCGATTTCTTCTTCCCTTTCAAGCAGCTGCTCCCTGCATACATTTAGCTCTTTCGTAAGCGCTGCAAATTCCTGAAATAAACCAGACAGAAATATAAGCACACCAAATATCAGGGTATAGTGAGAGTAGCTTCAGATGAACACTTGACAGGATTTCTTGAAGTATTCATTTCAGATGACTAAAGCCAAAACTGTTTTATTAGTCATGCTAAGCAGGCTTAAGTTCAAACACTTAAACCCGTTACAGTGTCAAATGTAAAGATAAAAGATGTCTGACCACTACTTTTGGAACTCATTTGTCTCTCAAGGCAGTTATCTGAATTGGGGTATCCCTGGTAAGCAAAGGGAAAAACCTATTTGGAATGCACTTCATTATTGTTTCAAAAAGTTGTTGTTTGTTTTTCCAAAAATTACTGCTGAGGAAAAAACAGAGCAAAACCAGAACCCAGCAAAACATGACAAATTTCAAGGCAGTGTTTAATCGTAAGAGACAATGCACAACCCCGGCACCTACCAGAGCACACTGGTTACTACTTCGTAGTAACAGAGCATCCTTGAAGCTTCACCACCAAGGACTCAGATCTTTACTTGTATTTACCTATTCAAGCTGCATACAGAGAATTAATTTATACCTACTTTCAAATGTCACAGAACAGAAGAGAAACAGCCCTTTCCCTACAGTCCTGCCAGAAATCTCGGAGAATTAGAATGAGAATTTTCTAGAGGCTGAGCCCTTGGGCTCAAAGCCCTCAAAAGGCTTTCCCTTCAAATTCAATAAAGCTTTCACTGAACAAAACCGAACCAAAGTGAAACAGTACATAGATTAAAAAGTCATCAGGGAACAGGAGTTACTGCATGTTTATTCGAATGTTTTTGAACATTGAGATTAGTCAAATTTAAATAATATATTTCAAAGTGTTTGGGTTTCTGTCAGGAATACATGATTGTACTGAATATCTGACAGAGCCACTACATTCTAAACTATTTCCACTCTATGAACAGTCTCACTAAAAATACTCAACATAAAAGGCATTCAAAATTTCTGTCAACTCAGTGAGCATACTCTGGATAGAATACAAGATACACCTGTACACCACAGTTACAAGCAAACACTGGGCCTAACCTTATCTACCTACTTATTCTGGCAAAATTTAAGTTATAATCTGAACCACATTAGAAATTATTATTAACAGTAAGCGTGAATGCGAACAAGTCTATGCTTTAGAACAGGGCTTTGTAGGAAAAGGGAAAAAAAAATCTCTTGTGTCATCAATGCAACTTAGGATGCGAAAATAAATACGCATTGATCACTCCAAAGGGCAGTGAACACTTCAGAAGCACTTGTATAAGAAAGCATTGAAACATTAGTAAATAAATTAGTCTAGTCTATTGTCTAGAATAAGAAAAGCACTCTAATAAACAGGAGCCACGTCTAATAAACAGTAGGTTAGCACAGCTGAACTGACAATGATCAAGACACAATGAACAAGACAAACAACCAACTAAGAACATACTGTGGAAACACACTGCGTGTGCAAACACTGCTTCTCAAATTTTCCAAATTCTGCAAGATACACTGCTTAACAGACAGTAGCTCCATATCAAGTAAAAGCTTAAGACAGAGTTGTTTTGCAATAAAATTCAAAGTGACAGAAAACAAATGTTTAAAAAGAAACGGACACATCAACAAGTTATACTAACACATCTGCAGCTAAACTAAACAGACATACTCAGAAGACACTGTCTGTAAATAGGAAGATTAATTTAGTAAACTTTCTTCTGAAACATACATGTGGCTGAAAAAAAAAAAAAAAAAACAAACTGTTCTGCAACACGTACCTACACTGAGTTTCTTTGGAATTACTAATGTATTAGGCTTCAAATTTTGCTGTGAAAAAGACAGTGATACCACCACCACAGATTCAGAATCCATCTCCGTAATCAATCTTCCTAAATAAAAATCTGCTAATTTGAAACAGATCAGTATAGCCCCCCTGGTTCATCAGCAAATTACAAGAGCTGATGGAAAAAGAATGACTCCACTATGAGGATTCCCTGCAGAACACTCCTTCACATCCGAACTTTTCCTGTACTTTCAACAGCCCAACTGTGGGAGCTTCCAGGACTCCCAAACAATTGACAGCACACATCCCTTCTGCTCCGATACAAGCTTAGGTAAACCAGAATGTGGTTGCAAAGCTGGAGTTCTTCACAGGCCTTCCCTACTTATCTTTATGTATTCGATAAGGAAGTACTACAGAAGCTACTAGAAGTACTAATAGACTCAAAGTATTTCCAAAAGACCTGGACATGAACTTATTTTCTTGGTGGGGTTTTTGTCCTTTTCAAAATAATTTTTAAAACCCTGAAAATTCCAACATCAAAATTCACAAGCATCAACATCATGTAATTATACAAAGGACATGGAACATTCTACATTTTTCCAGTCTCTACCTCAAGTCTTGACAATAGGATCAAGAAAGCAGTGAAGACTACCAGACACCATTTCATCATCCTTTCTCGACTTACAAATCACTGTGTAGCATTAACACACATTTTCTTATCTAAGACATGTATGAGCTCCATCTTCTGAAAAACAGCTGTACATTTGAAAGGTCTATTCACTCTTCAGATGATTACACCACATAGAGTTGTACTCCACTGCTTACTTCTGTGCAAATAGAAATTGTAGCACAAATACATCGTAATTCTGACATGAACCATCACACTGCTAGATGACCCAAAAAAGAACAATGCACACAGGAATTTATATTG
Source organism: Tetrax tetrax (assembly GCA_009806455.1). Taxonomy (NCBI): domain Eukaryota; kingdom Metazoa; phylum Chordata; class Aves; order Otidiformes; family Otididae; genus Tetrax; species Tetrax tetrax. The sequence goes on from WHYT01017347.1 coordinate 388,143, forward strand.
CTGCTGCATCAACAGACCGAGATGTATTTCTGGCATTGCATAATACCGCCATCGCTGTTTATTTTGACAAACATAGTTGCTTTGAGTCCCATAAGCTGCCTAATAAAGAACACTTGAATGTCCTTAGTTTCACTTGACACTGCCAAAAGACATGTCCTCTCTAGTTTTAATACTTACCTTCAACAGTAGCCAATTTGTTCAAGCAGTTGAAGATAAGAAAATCTGCAACTTTATTATCTCAAAAAAAAAGTTTTGAGTTGTCTCATAATTTCTTCCTTGGCATTAAAAAAGAATTAAAGGAAAAGAAAAATCCTGAGAAACTTTTCTACTTGTCCACAAAGCTGTATTACTTTTCTCTAATTAAAGAGAAAATTGAGAACAATCAGAAGTTCTGCTCTGCTTCTGGTAGCCATCAAGATAATAAATACCCAACTCTGATGACTGACAAGATGGGGACAGGCTGTTCAGTAGGGCCTGTTGTGATAGGACAAGGGGTAATGGGTTTAAATTAGAAGGAGGGAGGTTTAGATTAGATATTAGAAAAAAATTTTTCACAATGCGAGTTGTAGAACACTGGAACAGGTTGCCCAGAGAGGTGGTGGATGCCCCATCCCTGGAAACGTTCAAGGCCAGGCTGGATGGGGCTCTGAGCAACCTGATCTAGTCAGGGAGGTCCCTGCTTCTTGCAGGGGGCTTGGACTAGATGACCTTTGAAGGTCCCTTCCAACTCTAACCATTCTATGATTCTATGATTCTAAGAACGGGACTCAGAATAAGCACTTTAGAGCATTTACAACAATCAGTCAGAGTGTCAAATACACCAGGTAAGGATCCCCTGTTCATTTGGAGATACTGACAAAAATCCATACTCTATACTGAACTGAAATCTTTTCTCAAGAAAGTAACTTTCTGAACCAACTGAATCATTCCAAATATGACACCCTGGTTGCCAGAAATAAATACTCTCAACAAAAAAAAAACCTAAACTGAGCAAGTCAGTTTGTTATTGTTCAGTAATTTATTGTTGGGTTTTTTTTGGTCCACAAACTCCACGATTTTTTTTGTGTTTCTGCCACATCAATCTTCAGAAATGACCTTCAACCTTTAGTAGAGGCCACAACATCAACATCCCTCCAAAAGTTGGAACAGCTAGTGTCTAGCTATCAAGCTCATACATATCTGATGTTTGAGCCAGCAGCCACTTGGTTACTTGCAAGATCTCCGTCCAGGAACATCACAGCTTTCAGGGAGAAGGTTCTCTTCATGTTTATTATAAGCGTAATTTATAGGTTCCACAGATAAGTACGTCACAAACCAATAAACTCTACGTGACAGGAAAGCGTATTTAACTTGGGGGAAAAACTTGAAAGAAACAGAAGTAATCCCTGAAAGTCTATTAACATAAACTGTGGATTAGGGATGCTCTACAAAGAGCTGTACGTTTGCTTGGAATTTGCTCAAGTAAAAAAAATGATTCCATAATAAAACACTATACCACTCTTGAGTGCAATGAGGAATCACGGATTACAGGGCACAACATGACTAGAAAGTATTTTTAAAGGATGATAAGATATAAAAAATAAACATTCTAAATTTATCAAAGAAAATATTAAATACTATTACAGTAGTATCTTCTGGCGATACAAGGATGAAGATGAAACTGTTGCATCTTTAGGAACACCTCTCCCAGAAATATGTGAGTGGAATTTTTCTGTTTAATCTTCAAGCAATATTTTGTTTTCCTGTTAACATTCTGTTCTGTAGTTTGCATATCAAACAATCCACTCAAAAATCTGAGAAGCTGAAGAGAGCATGAGAAGAACAACTGGGGAAAGTGCAGGCCATCAGGGATGAGAAACCAATGGAATTTGAGATCAGTTTCCATCATGCTATTTACACTACCCATAAACCATAATTATTCCAAATGATGCATGAAAATGACAAACACAGTCTTAAAGAAAACCTAAGTATCTAAGCTTAACAGGGTATTTAGTAGCCACTTCATTTTAAACCTAACAGTTTTGAGTAGCACACAGTGACCAATAACCCCAGTATATTTGTAAGTTCCTAGCAAGCAAATTTTTGTACCTATCAAGTCACACCAGGTTTGATTTTTGGTGGGTTTTTTTAAGTTAACAGTCAGAATTATGAAATAGCTAAAGGGTATTTAGGGTTAAAACTGAAAAGAATTGACCTATTTTAACCATTAAATCCAGCCTTCCAAGAAAACAGTTACACACACTTTAACAACAAATACAGAAGGAATAACAACCAACACAAATTATGCTTTGTTTGTTCTGCGTAACCTTTCCATATCTCAGGCATGTGCTAATGGGAAAGAGAAAAATCAGCCTAGAGTGTGTAACAAAAAATATTTTTCTTTTCACCTAGTGAAATTAATTTCCAGTAAGTATCAAGCAGCCTGGAATTTCTCTGCTGGAAACATAAAACTTATTTCAAGAATTAAGAGAATCAGTTGTATGAAATAAGTATATCTTTTGCTCTCAAAAACTCCAACTTAAAAGAGAACGTAAGAAAACATTTTAATATTAAAATATGGTTATGTCAAACTCCAGCGTTTCAGAGCATCGAAAGGTTTTTCATGCTTAAAAGAGCTGTTTTTCCCACTAGAGCTAACTACCCCCCAGAGTGCGAATATACTGTACCTTATAAAATAATTAATGTATCAACCTCTTTTCCTACTTCTCCTTATGTTTTATAACTCAAAAGACCACTACCAAAACACAGGTGCAGAGTTTATTGTTAAAAATTTTCACATTCCCATTAGTGGCACTGAGATATTTTAAAACATTTAGTACCACCTTTAGTCAACTGTCAGAAGTTTATATTTTCCTTGACTCAAAAACCATACCTTTTTTTCCCCTCTAGAAAAAAACTGTAACACTGCATGAAAACACTCAAGCAAATACTGCTGCCAGTTGACAGCCAGTGACTAATACTAAACCCAAGTAACTTTTTTATCATTCCAGCTCTTTTAGTACAGTATTCTTCACGCTCACTTCTTGGATTGACCTATCTAGGCTTTGACATTAACACTGCTCAATCCTAAACAGGCAATTAAGTTTTAAAGTGTTTACAGTTGCATAATGTTATTGCTCTGGAATGAAACTCGCTGTTTCCAGTCCTCTTTGAATCAACTGCCTAGCGTTTGACAAGCAAGGAGCAAAGGAACTCTTAACTCACAGCCAGCAGGCATCAAACACATGCCCAAGAGCAAAATGGAAAAGCTTATAGTAAGACCAAGTCTCCATGGTAATAAATAGGTTTCCATCCTGAGTGAATTGCTTAAAATTTATGGGCAGTGTTCACTGAGCCTGAACTACAAAGCACTAAATCCGGGCTTCACTGCCAGGAGCTTTCAGGAAGCGTTGCATGTTGAAGTGCAAGAAAACACAAATGAAGAAGGGTGGTAGTTAGGAGCTTTGCAAGAGAAATGCAGAAGTAACAGGAAAAGGGAGGTAGACACACACAGTTCCATGCTCTCCCTCCTGCAGCTCCCTCTCTCTGATCTAACATGTTTCTGACAGACATTTCCTATTGGGGTGGTGGGGGGGGGTGGTAAAAAAGTACTGGAGCCCAAACACGGCTGGATCCAGCCTCTCGCTCCTTGAAGGATCAGAGGTCTTCCTTTCGCCACACGAATCAATACTCAAACTTTATACAGAGATGTCTGGAAAGCGAGCCTGTAAGCCCTAGTACACAGAGCAAAGCACAGGTCGGAGACAGGCAAACAAGAGCCACCTACACCAAATCATTAACTACAGCCTGCGTAAACCACCCAGACCAGCAACATCATTACCGCCTATACTCTTGCGTTTGATTTTCTCTTAAGCCAGCAAAACAGTGCTATTATATACACAAGACTAGGGGCAAAGCAAAAATGTATCTTTGTGCATCCTTGGAGAGCCAACAATCACTGATTATACATCGTACTCTGCACTGCAAGGTACACATGCCAATCTCTGAGCATCTTCCAAGCTCCACCATTAATTAGACCTCCATACAAACACAGTGAATGCAATCTTCACACATGTAACAAATGGTGTCTACAAGAGTGCTGGTAATGTGCTGGAAGTCAAAACTAAGCCACAGCTGCACGCTATTTTCTTCAGTGCTACACCAGCCTCTTTGTAGGTCTGTGAAATTAAGGAAAGAGAACATTAAATGGTTTAAATAAGTCAGAAAATTTAATCCAGTTACTTCTCTTTAGATCTAACAACTCGCAGTCGGCTAAGTGTCTTCCCATAGGGGTACCAACCTTGCGATCACTGAAAGAGTAAGAATCCATAATTTCTCCAGGTAGTTTGTTAATCTTTTCATCAACCTCAAAAAAAACCATGGCCAGCATCCGAGGCTTGTTCCAAGTATGGCAGACCACACAGGGTCTATTTCCAGACAATCCAGAGTGAATACAATCCATTTTTACCATAGCCTCTTAAACACAGATGTTTAAACTACTTTTAAAGCTACAGATGTGTAGCAAAGATTACATATCAACCCAGTGAACAACTATACCAAAGTACTTATTTTTTCCCCAAAGGCTTTCTCCAAACTCTCAATTGGAGGAGCGAACCTTGCAACTTAATGGCATGCACAGAGGATTAACAAGAAATTAACAAACTCAACACTAACTAAAAACACTAGAGTCTAGTTTGAAGTGATTTTCTACTCTTGTCTTTGTAAAATACTTTTAAGATGTTGTCCCTACTCTGGCAACATTGTCAATCTTCTGAGTAAGGAAGTCAAAAAGTAGAACCATTACAACAGCTGCCTAGCAGCAAGCACAGGAAATGCAGAAGCGCTCTTCAGACTTGCATGAAACTTAGCATTTATTCATATGCAATGGTTGAAGAAAGCCTTCTTCCACCCCATGGCTAGAAACTTCTCCTTGTGGTGGTTATGGAAGGAGTTCCACCTTAGCTGCTCTTGGATGTACAGGAACACATCCCTGAAATTTTGTTCAGCTTTGAAAAAAAAAAAATACAAGATCAGCTAAAATATGTATCAGGAAAAGTTTAGTCATCATTGAAAAACAGGCTTTTCAACTTGGGATGTGTCTGGCTACTTTGTGCAGAATTGTGACTGTTGAGACTGGTCAGTAAGAGAGTTATTCTTTCCAATACTGTACTTGTCCAAGTACCAATGTTCCAGAAGAATAGCTTACCTTGACACAGAAATAAGTTTACAATACTTTGGGAGTGTTAGAAAAACAAATGCCTCTCAGTTATACTCTGAATCAGTGGATTCTAAGGGTTTCACAATAAGAATTACCACATTCCTGCACCCCTAGCCTAGTCTATTTTGATTAGTAACTAATACAGTAAGGAGCAGCACAACTTCTTAGTTGTAGCTTTAGGCATCTCCATTTTTGGAGTCCACATCAGTGAAAAAAACCTACCCACACCCATACCCACTATGGCAAAAGGAGAATACAGTTGTACTTAATTAAAGAGGAAGAATCTTGCGTTACTAGTTTGACAAGGTATGGGACAAAACCAGGCTCCATCTTTAGTATGACACTATACAGACTCCACTGAAGTTTTTCCTCTGCACAGTAAGTTGATCTGGGATCTCATACAGGATTTCTCAGCATACAATGCTCCTCAAAAATGCCAAATCATAAAACAACTGGGAGATACACTGAGAAAATTTAATAAGTTCATTTTTTTTCCTGGAACCCCCCCCCCCATTACGGAGGCTAAGCAGCTATAGCAAGATCTTTTCAGTTGTAAACAACATTGAACTGTCATTCTCCTGAGATGTACTTTTGTCTATCAACTCTAAACACACTGCACTCACAAGAAACAGCACAATTCTGGCTGTTAAATTCCTACGACTTATTTTATTAATTTAAAATTATTTAATTTATTAAATACTGCATTCTAGCATGTTGAAAAAATTAATCCTCACGTGACTAATACTGCACTATTTTTTAGAAAAAGACCCAGGACAAGATCCATCACGCACAATTACTTCAGTGACAAGATACTTCTGCTTGCAGAAACTGTAAGCAGCAGCTGAGGCGCTGCCCTGCCCTATTCTAATCATTCATCTTGGCCTCTCGTTGTCAGGTTTAGTTCTGCGGCTCGTAGTTGTAAAGTAAGTTTTTCACACTATGTTAAAAGGGAGTGCTTGGGAATATCTGAATAAGGCTGGCCAAGCCACTCTCATTAAACAAGCATCAACATGTACGTTCCCCTCAGTGTTCTCCATTTTTTTGCCAAGTGATGAACACTTCGGTCTTACAATTTCAAACTTGTTTAAGCAAGTAATACTCGATGAGGACAGGTACTTGCCTTCAGCAGGAAATTCAACTTACAGGCTCTTTACATTTTATTTTTGTATTCTATCACCCTAGTTTACATACTAAGTGAAGTTAGTGGGCTAACTGAGGATAAATCTAACTAAATCTGCAATATTTTGAATAAAAGCAACTGGACCATTGCATGGAAAAGTTGCTCCATGCAATGGAGGCCATGCAAAAAGAGTGTAGTCTCAGGTCTTAAAAGTCTAGTACTCAAACACAGAAAAACTTAACTCAGTATAATGGAAGTGTTAAAGAGTTGTTTTACGGTGGTTTTTAAAAGGTTTTTTAAATGTTCAAAGTAATTTTTTGTCTGCCACAAAAGATACCCATAACTAACAGTTCCAACCTTCGTAACTGCCTGAACCCAGAAAGCTTGTTACACCACAGAACAAAACCAGGGATATGAATAACACCAAAAGGCGGGGCGGGGGGAAAGAAAGAGAAAATACTAGAGCCAAGGGCAGTGTGTTAACATGCTGTAACCAGTAACAAAAGCTGAAGCCAAAGATGGACTGGTGAGGAACCTGGTCTGAGGAGAGGAAGAAGCTGCTCCTATTCCACACTGGGCTACAAACAAGGGACAGATGACGCAACCAGGAAACCTTGCAGTCTCCTACTCAGTCGAGAGAAAAGGCATGCGTGACCCACTTCTCCTTTACTACCTCCCAGGTAATCTTTTACAACCACTGCACAAAATACAGAAAAGCGTTACGTAGTCTGTCTCTAAAGACAACAGTTCCAACAGGGGATCAGAGTTGCACCAATGTAAGTATCAGCATAAATAAGATTAGAGGAGGGGAAAAGGACAGCTTCTTTCCTGCATCGACAAGCGGCGAGAGCAAAAATCCTAAAAGGGTTTTTCATTTCCACTTTACATGAAGTAAAGTAATTCCAGACTTCTCAAGACAAAGGCTTAGCTTTTGGAAGATAATGTTGAACCACACCCTCAAAAGACATTCTGAAAACTCAAGTTGCATGTTCTAAAAGAAATAAATTACTAGATGCACCTGCCTCATCACTCTTCAACACAAAGCTAAAAGAATGTTGTGACCTTCCAAGTCTTCTCCTCATGAATTACAAAAAGGTTATAATACTTCACGGAAAAACGTATTACTCAGGAATAAAATAAAAAAAAATAAAAATAAAAAAAAAAAAAGAAAATCACAGTGATATCCCAAGGCTAAAGGTTTGTCTAAATCAAACTTCTTGTCATTCACTTAAATGTAATACAGCAAATGCAAAGAGCTTTGAAGAAATATTCTGAAGTTTACCTAAGACACACATAAACATGTAAAAACCCCAAACAGATTCACCCATACATCCAACACCACCTCCACAGATGCTCTGCTGTTCCAGCCTTGGTCTCTCAGGTGTACAGTCATCCCTTCCACCCATAATTAGATCATCTGAAGAACTTATAATACTACAGGTAACTCTGGACAACAGAATCCCATTTAAATCTTTAAATGGCCTTTGAGTCAAAAGTTCCTTTTACTTCTGGATTTCCAAATTAAACCACAAAAAGGTTGCCCATGTCTTCAATCTTTGTAGAAGCAAGAAATTCAAGTGTGAGACGTCAGTCCGCGCTTTACATACAATACACAACAGAACCTTAAAGAACATAAAATTACAGAGTTCAGGTTCCCATTGGGAACAGAGCATCTGCAAGCCTTACTCGGGCACAAACTACGCTCAAAATCACAGCTAGTAACAGAATTTAAGTCCAGTATTACTCATTCAGCAAAGGTTAAGGGAGACCCCTGAACCCCACCATGGTACCGAACACCATTTCATCTAGCAGGTTTCCCATTTATGGATAGGAGGGCAAAGAACAGGAGAGTTTTGACTATGACATTCTGTTGGCAAAAGTACACATTACTAAATTATTGTTGCAACAGGCTCACATATGACATTTGAGAATTACAACTAAAACCCACAAATTCGCATTTTAAACCCTGCCATTGATCAAGACAAGTCCTTTCAGATGTGTACAGCAGAATTCCCTTTATGCCAAATTTTCTTTTTAAAAATAATTTTGATTTACACAGTGAGAAAACTTTCCTAGCAAGCATTCTATGAAGCACACAACAAAAGCAGCAATTGCACTTTCAGATATATCTCTCTTTTCAGTGGCTTGTTTCATGATCATGCATGAAAATTCAGAAATAGTACTAGAACAGCTTAGTAAAATTGGTCACCATTTACTGAGGCAATTATGGATCCAGGACCATTAAAATACCAGGAATTTATGATCCTCTTTATTGAGTGAGCCCTCTCCACATTAAAGACAGTTTTAGCTTTTACATCAAGGATTTGGGCAGCCAAAATTGCTTTTCAAGTCATTCAAAATAAACACCGTTTCTCGTTACGGGAAATTGTCAATGTTGAGAAGACAATGATGAATAAACCTCACGCACTGCAACGCAGTTTCTTTACATGAACATCCGTAGTGAGATCTTTCAACTATACATCAAGTCAGTCTAAACTTTGTATAGGTCAATACAAAAATTCTTTGTTTAAACTGCACATCTTCAGGTGGCTTTGTTCTGTTTGTTTTGGTTTTTTAACTACGTAAATTATTCAGCTACCTAAGCTTAGATAATTATGTCCTTATACTGCGTGCTGTTCTGTAAAATTTAGGTGGGGAAAAAAAAAATCTCACTACTTTTCACAGTAAAAAGAGTTTATTAACTCATGGTCTACATTCTTTACTCATTTTTACCAGACAGTGTACCCTGCAATTCCTTCTAAAAGGTAAACACACATTTAAAACAATGTTTCCCTACACATTATTTAACTGAACAGAATCAAATTTGATATGTATTTTTATATGGGAAGTAGGATTTAAAAAAAAAAAAAAAAAGCACTACACTTTCAAAAATTTCTAGACAATTAAATGATTAAATGTGAAACAGAATTAGATATCAAACCCTACCATGTGCTAGCAATAGGAGTAAGGCACAACACAGCATGGCTCAGATAATTCAAATAGAGACTACTGTTCTACTGGGGGGGGCGTGTAGAAATATATATAAAAATAAATGAATCAAAGGCTGCCCACTTTCCTAGCACAACAAATAGAAAACACTTATTCTCCAAGTGAAAGTTGCTCTTCTCCTCAGCAGAACTAGAAGGACATGCACAACAAATTTTCCAAGCTTTTTTCCACGTAGCCCTTTAAACAAATGATGGTCCTTGTTTAAAATCTGTCCTGAAGATATAAATCGTGCCTAATACTGGTAGTGTAAGGACCTTTTCATTTAGGACTCTCAGAGCACTTCATAGAAGTTCTAAACCAAAATACTATTTCCAAACATTCATATTTCTGAAAACAACTACAAAACAGAGGAACTACAGGAAAAGGTATGTTGACTGTTCTTATTCATATGTACCCATTAAAAGTAATTGTATATTTCAAATGCAACCACAATTATAATCCCATTGTGATTTTCACTACCATCCTCAAAAACCATATCCTGAGTAGACACGAACATACAAGTAAAGTTCAAGGCTAGCCATTGTGGAATAGCAGAAGAGAAGATTAAGCAACAAAGCTCTTAAAAATGTTACAGCTGTAGCCACTGTAGGAACAGGCTACAGAGCCTTCTCCTGCCGATCAGAAGAAAAGGGAGCTGATTTTCAGTAGAGTATATTCCTGGTCCCAATAGGGGCTCAACTACAACAAAACCCAAGGTAAAGTCTGAAATAGAGAAAGGCAAGAAGCAAAAAAAACCCAAGTTAAGAATGAATTTACAGAGAATCTAAAGGAAAACAATGCATCAGAATCAAACCAAGCATTAACTTTAACAAGTACTGTAATCACAGTACTCCTCCAATTATACAAACTAGGAGAGTAATCTCCTCAAGCAGCCTACAGATACATATTCAGCTCACTGCACAATTATCTGGAGTTTACAAAGCGCAGAAACAGTATTTCCATGCACTTCTGTGAAAAAGTCAAGTTGAATAAAAAAAACTCACTCCACTGGACAGCAAAATAATCATTCTTCCTTCAGCCTGGAGAATGTGAAAACATTTTTCCTGGCAAGAATTGCCACACATTTCCTCGTTTATGTTTGTAGAATCCACAGGCAGGCTTACCAAAAAATACGCTTGGAAAGTTATGAACACTCAGATTACCTGACACACGCAACGCAAATTTATCCCTTCTCAGTGTTTGTTGCTTGAGACCCACATGCACAAGAGATTATGCTAAGTATTTTTAATATATGTCAATAGATACCAGTCAGCCTTACAGACTTAAATTGGCTTAAGCTGCCTAAATTGCTAAAAGCAGCTTACATGAAGACCTCTATCATATTCCTCTAAAGCAGCAAAGTTAAAAAAAGCAAAATTAAGCTAAAGTGTGAAGTATATTGAGTACTGGGATGCAGTGTCAACTTTGGAAGTGCAGACGCCAAAACTACTGACAGGGGGCTAAAATTTTCTCTCCGAAGAGTCACGTTCTCTGACAACATTGTTAACTATAAGGGATCTACATATATCAAAACACAAACAAATGTGTATTCTTCACTATAAGATCAAATCCCATAGCAAGTAAAACCAACATCCATCTCTCCTAAATAAACACCAGAAAGGAGTATCGAAGCGACAGGACAGTGGTTGTTAAAACACTAAGAACTTGTTAAGGTGGGGGGAGAATTGTATTTTTAATTCAAATTTATCCTAAAAAAAAAAAAAAAGCTTTCCTTTTTTTTTTTTTTTTTTTTTTTTTTTAAAAATCAAGCTGGAAACTGCAACCATGTAGCCACACTGAGTGTTTAAGTGTTGCTTGTTTTAAGTTAGACTGCAGCACACCAAACATTAATAAATCCATTATCAGGCATTTGTACACAGTAACAGAACACTGGCTCATCTTTCAGGGCTACATCCACAAATCACTACTGAAAACAAACAAAAAGCATTTCTGGGTCATCATCAAAACATTCTTCCTGCAAGCAAACCAAGGAAAATAAAAACAATAGTTTTAGACTTCATAAAATCTTTTTATTAAAGGGATTGATGGGACATCATAACAGTGCTAAAGTTCACCCTGAAATACAAGAAAACTTTAACTCTAATTTAGCTAAAAGGACTATTGATAATCAAGATAAACTAAATTAAAAGCACAGTATAAACAGCAAGTTGCTAACAACAGGCAACCAGGTAACTGCTGGGTAGGGGCAGGATGTTTCAATAAACAAACTCACCCAAACATATTTAAATGAGAAACAAAGAAGTCAGAACCAACGCTAGCGACGTGGTCCCCAACATACTCCACTATCCTGCTAACGCGTAGCCGCGCCACCTTGTCCAATCATACTTTTCAGACAACTTCATATTCTGAAGGTTTTGGACAAAAGCTGTCTGTTTCTATGCTTTGCAAAGAAAGACATGTTAGGGAAGTTGAGGTTTATTGATATAGTCAGTGAAGATTTCCAAACATTAACTCCTATCTCCATCTGACTTAAACTAGTGCAGGTAAAGACAAATCTATCCAGTAATTCAGTAAGAGACAAGTAAGATTTAGCACCAGAAACAACACAGAAAAGACTAAAGCTATAGCTGTCTGAAAAAGCAATGGAGTCACTATCACCTTTGCTGTCAGAATGGGATGAGAGAAGTGGAGGATATGTCTGCTCCAACGTATATATTTGCACATCTGAAATCTTTTTGGATCTCTATCCTGGACACACAGGCTCACTGTGTGTCACTAATGGCTTTATTTAGAAGTCAGTAACAGATCTGCTAGAGTAAGAAGTATAAGCTGTGTCACCTCAAGGCTGAACAGTTCTGAATACTGTAAATGGAGTTGCACTTAAAACACTCAGGAAGTTTCAGCTGCTGTGAAGTTTGGCAATGCTTTCACTTAATGTACTTTCTGCAACTGTGTTGTTCGTATTACGTACAACTCAAAAGCTCATTTCTACATCTATGACATCCTGTATTATTTAAAACTTGTCTGGAGGAAATCCAAACAGCACCATTATTAAAATAGCACCTAAATCCTTAAGTTCATCATTATAACACAATACCAGGGCAGTCTTCAGCCCAAGCGTTTAGATATTTCTTACATGTGAGACATTGAACAGCATGTCTGACATCGTCTAAGGAAGATCATTCTGTAGAGACATACGTGAATTTACCTGAACACAAACATAAACAGACACACATTATGTTTAACCGTGTGCAGTAGTGATAAAACATTTACTATAGATGGAATGCAACTAAAGATGGCCTGCTGGGGACTCACCTTGAGTTAAGATACAACGGGCAACCTGGTGAAGCCAAAGCCAAACCAAAATTATAGGCAGCTTTTTTTCCCACATTTAACTCCACCTTACAGTAAAGCGCTCTTATTCACACACAGACACACACAGCCTCTGACAGAAACTTCTCCTCTGCCCCTGTCCTACATTGCTGAATACAGAAATTCTGAACAAGACCATCACGAATACAGACAAAATCTAACTTTTATTTTACCTACTTTGCATAGAAATGAAAATAAAGTCTGATAAATTTAAAACCAAAAGATTGGAAGTACAACATTAAGACAGATCTTAATATGAGTGTTGCTGTATTACAGAAGCATATTTGTACTTTAGCTTATAAAATTCTTTACATATTAAAATTATCATCCTGATAAGAGTTGCTGTGAATTCATCAGTCAACTTTGCTTTTATTTTTTTACAGAGACTCTGTGTATAAACTCCAGTCTTCTCCACCCAAAACAAACACGCTGTTGTCATTTACAGAAACTTCTACATGAAATTCTACCAGCAAATTGAACCCTAGCCTGGAAAACCTTAATAGCAAGAACTGCTAGTCACTTGGACCTCGTCTACGTTAAGGTCCAAATTTAACTTTTAAATGTAATAGCATCCTGTATATTTCACAGATTAACTTACACATTTTAAGCACGCAAACCTTGAATTTTGTTGAAAACACTCTAGAAGGCACATAAAGGGCATAACTAAATCTGCTAAGGTCATAACTAAATCATAGCTGAACGTGTTCACATTAAGAACAAAAGTTCTCTAAGTAAAAAGTTCATTTTCATTTTTTTTCTGTTAAAAATACTAGGAAAAATAAAATTATTTTTAAGTTCTTGCACAGCAATTTGATTCCATCAAGCTGATCTTCCAAGGTCAGAGTACAGTTTAACTAGGGTAATCTCTAAGAGGAGGTAACTCCCAGAAAACAAAAAGCATTGCCAAGAATTCAGTTATTTTATCAAGACAATGTTGATGTATTTCATTTCCAGCTGTCCATACAAGAAAAACTTGTCAGTTTTACTCTGCATAAATGTAACAGATAAAGCACATCTACATAAAGGTTAGAACGCTCTTCTCTCTGCCATTAGAGTCTCAGTGTCTTCATACTAAAAACAGAGCAATTTTGGTATAGAAGCAATCTATCTGGCATTCTTTCACTCCAAAGTCAACTACAAAGATGTGTTACAAGCTACATGCCAAGCCTGAGAGAGAAATAACGTATTGGTTACACAGCAACTTGGAAATTCATGCAATTATGCTAGTATTTGTACAACTAGTTAAATTGATCTTCACATCTCTTTCTTCTAAATTGAGAACAACTAAGATAAATAAACTTTAAAAAAAAAATACACTACTAAATCCCTTCTTCCCTGAAAAAAATATAACACACTTGTCAGTAAATTTAAAGTTTTCCTGCTTCTACCTCTCCTTGAAATCCACAGCTAAACAATAGGTCATTTGAGATAGGAGTTCAAAAGAATGCTCAGCCTGAAGTAATTAACAAAAAAGTTTGAGTAGTTTCAAATACTACAGTCACAACAAAGTTGTCATAGTGAACACTTATTGGAATAAAAAAAAAAAAAATTGTTTCACCTCATCAGAAATTTACACCAATGAAGTAATTTACCATAACAAAAACTTGTCAAATACAGAAGTTATTTCTGATTGTAGCAAGAATAATAAAATATTTTTGACTTTTGAAAGCACCATCATCCCTACCACCATCACTTGAGCTTAAGCAAAACTGAGGACAAAAGTGGCAGAGTTTCACAACACAATAACAGTATTTTTCAACAGCAATCTAAAAAATCCATACATTGCTATATGTTTATATAAAGTTGCAGTAAAATTTATCTTTCAACTGAACTATGAGACTTGCTTTCCTACAGATTTCACATGAAACCATAAAACTGTGACAATGTGGAAAATTGAATTTTTTTTTTAAACTGCATTAATCTTTTAGAAATGTTTAGAAATAAGTGTTTACATATAAGTAGCTTAGAAAGCTGAGAATTGAAAAGGGAAAAGAGGAAAAGTACAGTTTAGAGCTTGAGTGATTCTACTGAGTCATAAATTCAAGTACACCAGTTCACAGATCATACAATTGGTTAATGGCATCCATTAATGTCGCAGACCTGAAATAGCAGCTAAAAGAGAAGCCACAGTTACTAAAAAAAAAAAAAAAAAAAAAAAGATTTTCGCCTGCAGCACATGATTTAACACAGGGAGCCACAAAGGTTGGAAACTTCTCCTTTCTGATTTCCATCACACCGTTGTAACTCAACTCGATTAACGTGCATTACTTTTCAGTTTCTGTCCCGGAGTAATTGCCAGTACCCATCACCATACCAAGAGTCACACAGTGATTAGACTATAATGAGAGCAGTGCAAACAGAAGGGTTTAAAACTACTGTTTTAGAGGGTATAAACAGTAAATATGCTATTTAAGGATATGTAAACACTTGTAAAAATAGTGAATATTCTTGGAATAACCTATGCAAGTATATCATCACGACATACCTGGGACAACCAATCGTGCTGGAAAGTGCAAGGCTATCAACTGACACCTGAAACCACCCTCTGCTTTAAAGCCTACAAACACACAATTTCCAAAGTATTCCAAGTTCAGTTGTATTCTTTTTAAGTAGAAGGAATAAAAGCCATGAAGTTCTGTAGAAACCAGTCACATTTCCTAACCACACACTACTGCTCTATGTAACACATTGGGCACTACAGACTGTACGTTGGTACACTGCATCCTCCAGAAGTCAATAATTAGCAACGCCTAGCAAGAACACTCCCCCCCCAAAAAAAAGAAAAAAACACCAAACCCCCAAAAAATCAAACACCACACCAAATCCAAACTCTCCAAAAGGAACTACATGAGTTTAACAACAAACTTGGATTCCTACACTGTCATGACAAGTCAGCCTGTATTCACAAGGTAGCAGTCTTGAATTTTTCAAGTTTTTAAATCAAAGCCCGTAACAGCATCAGAACGACCTGCTTTTTTTTTTTCCCAGAATGGCCTGTATGTAATCTGCAACCACCCAAACGAATCAGGCAGTTAAAAACAACATTAAAAAAATACCAGTAAGAGAAGAAAGTTCTATTAAACAAAAGGACGTAGGTAAGACTTCATGCTTAGGCTAAGCCGAAGAAACGACAAACTGGGAAAGCATGCTGGAGGGAAAGGGCTGATGTTCCCTGCTTGTCTCGCTTTTACACCTTTCTCAAAGTGAGGAAGCATCAAGAGACAATTCAGGAAAGTACTACGCTATAATTCATCTTCCCCTAACACAACCTGACTCTTCAGTAAATTAAAGATACAAAAAGTCAACAAAATACCACAAAGAGTACAAAAGAATATCAAAAGATACCTTCCTTTCACAACGTCCATACCTGTGGAAGCGCAGTATTGAGCTGTCTCTGCAAGGAATCTCTCTCATGACCAACTTCATGCAGCTTGCCCTGGGTCAACGCTAGCGTCTCCTGAGTTTCTCTTAGTGTTTCCAGAAGGCGATCCCTTTCTTCCAACATGGATACCATTAATTGCTCAAAATGAGAATCAGCATCTGACTGTAACGGGGAACCTGAACCGTGGCCTCCATTTCCCCCAGAGGGAATCTCTGCCTCACTGATGGTTGGCATCACCTCACACATCATCTTGAAACAAAATAAGACAAAACAAAGACCATAAATTTAAAGTCAAACAAATCTAAACAGGATAAGCAAAGGAACTTTGGATATGACCCATAATACCAACTTAGCTTTCTTAATGATAGCATCAGCAAAAGTTGCCAACACTTTAGCTTTTGCCACTACTTCATTAAGACTGTGGGAGAAAAGGTATACAATCAATTTAATCAAGGCATCGCTTCATAATGAGAAACTTGTGACTTCTTGCAAAACCAGATTTTTACAGCTGCGTTTCAAACTGTGATCTCATTTTAATGGATTTATATTTTTGTTAAGAGTAAACTGCTGCTGAGATCTTTAAAAAAAACAACGATAAAGCATGCAGCATGCCACCAAAAATTATACACTTCAACCGGGAACTGATTACACTGCGTATTTTGAGAAACATCATCTGCTTCTTCCAACACTTTAAATACACAAAGATATTATCTAAAACAGGACTTATGCTGATTATGTATAGAAAGTCTATGGCAAAAGTGCTGCATGTAAATTAGTGGTAAATCCAAAGAGTCTAACTCAGGAGATTCACATGTAAAGAAAGATAAAAAGCAAAAAAAAATCATTATGAAGTGGTAGCAGCTGTCACTGTGGATAACAATAGTACAGGTAAACAAAAACAATTCAAGGCAGAATATGAACACAATCAACAACGCAAATCTAAGTACTGTAATACTGTTATTAAGAGACCCTAGCAGATCCTTACAAGAGGCTAAGGCATCAAGTTTTTAAAAAAGCATGGAAAAAATCCACATAGTTATTGCACACTCTCACTTAATCACTAAGTTCTTCAGACAGCCTCTCTCAACATCTCAAACCTACAACAACCTAAGGTAAACGAGAACAGTCCTCTCAGCCTCTCAGGTACCAGAAAGTTTGTTCTCAGCCTCAAATTTCACGCTCATATCTGAACATTTTAAAGAGCAATTAAACTTATTCTGAGCCTTACAGTGGGACCTCTCAATCCCTTGAAAGACCTGGAAAAGCCTGAAGTGCTTTATACCATTTTCATGCACGATTACCATAAGCCCTGTATTTTCAACACCACTACATTATTTACCTTGCTCAATAAAATAAAAAGGCTTGGAAAACAGGCCCCAGGTTTCCCGCAGTACCAGTTCTTCTCTGGTTTTAGTAGTTTGTTGTTACCCTCAAAAACCTTTCAGATTGCAAAGTATCCATTCAGCTCCAGTCCAATGTCTATTTCACTGAAACACCCCGTGCACATGAAAATAAATAAACCTGCCGAGTCAAGAGCAGATCCAGTAAAAAGCAGCAACAGTTTCAGCTAACTAGCCAAGTTCCTGGAACAGAAGAATGTGAAAATAAACTGTCTCAGCTTCCCATCTCTCTATTACTGGCCCATAGGTCCTGCAACAGCTGCGACGGGGGAATCATATGCTGAGGGAAAAAAAAAAAAAAAAAGAAAAACAACGTAGTGCGATGCAGCGGTGCAACAAGCTTCAATAGTTCATCGCTCATAAAATTCCACTCAGGTCACAATCGCATTATTAAACAGAGTATGGACAGCATGGGAAAACGGCACGAGCTTTCTTGTAAAGGATCTGGAAAAGCCTCCCTTCTTTTCTCTTCTGTTAATTCCAACGGGAGGCTCTCCTTTCAGTTTCCTGGGTCTTAGTTCAAACATTTATAATCCCAAGAGCGAGCAAGGCGTTGGTATGGCTTTGGAAGGTGAGGAGAGTAGGGAAGGAGACCTGTTGTTTCCTCAGCGTTAGTCTTCCTCCCGTTCTCGCTCCGGCCGGTCCCACCGACGATGCTCCGGAACCGAGATATCCAGCCGACAGAAGTGAAAGAAACCCGCCGAGAACAGAGGCTGCTGCCGGGAAGCACAGGCGGGGGAGGAAGGCCCCGAACAGAGACGGGGGCACCGGCAACTCGCCGCCCGCCTCTCCTCTTCCCCGCGGCAGGGCCCGACAAACAAAGATGCCGGCCGAGGAGACGGGGTTTTTCTGCTTTCTCCTCTCTCCCCGCTCCTCACGGGGAGCGCCGGGCCGGGCCTCCCCCCTCCCCGCGCCGCAGGCCCCAGCAGCGCCGGGAGCGCGGCCCCGCAGCCGCCGCAGCCCGCGCACAGCCGGCTCGGCCTCAACGCAGCCCCGGAGGAGCGAGCCCGGCTGCGGAGGCCCCGGCGCCGTGAGGGCCGAACCGGCCCTTCCTCCGGCCCCTACCGAGCGGCGGGGCAGGCTCCTCCGCGGCGGGAGGACTCGCGTCCCTTCGGGCCGGGCCCGGCTCGGCTCCGCCCGCTGCCGCCGCCGCCGCCGCCTCCACGTCCGTGGTGGCCGGCAAGGGGCCGGCTGAGGCCGGGTAGGTGCCGCTGCGTCCCGCGGCGACGGCGGCGGTCTGGGCCCGGCGGTACCGCCGAAGCCCTAGGGAGCGGCCAAGGCCCTGCGAGGTCGAAGAGACGCGGTCGGAGAGCCCCGATCGCCGCCGCGGTCACCGGCCCCCGAGCAGCCGCGCCAGCACCGAGCGCCGCCGCCTCCCGCTTCTCCCGGCGCCCTCCGCGGCTCCTGCCTAAATCAGTGCGGGGGCCCACAATGCACCGCGCGGGGAGGCTCGGGCGCTGCGGGTCGCGGGTTCGAGTCCCGCTCCTCCCGGGCTGCGGCCCCGGGATCGCCTTTTACCTTTCCCTACAAGCGATACTCCCGCCGCCCACGGGTGCCCGCCCGAAAGGAGGGCTGCTCCGTCTCTGGAGCAAGAGCCCCGGGGGAGGAGGCGTGCTCGCTGTGGGCTGAGCAACAGGGGAGGAATGGAGTCATCACCGCTGCCTGTGCCAGAGTCGCCCCGCAATCGCAGTCCTTCCCGGGGCTTAGCGTGTCACGGCACGGCCCTGTCAGGCGGGTCTGCCCGCTCCTGCCAACAGTGCCCTGCCTGCTGCGGGCATCGCCGGCTGAGCAGGAGCTGGGCCCTGCCCCGATTCCTCGGCCTGCTCCCATCGCCCCAGCCCGCCCTCTCATCCTTGGCCTGCTCCCCTGGCCTCAGCCCGTGCCCTCCGCCTGCATCCTTGCAGCGCACAGTCAAAAATTTGGTGGTACGATGGCATTTGGTGGTGGTAAGCTGTGTGTTCAAACCTCACAGCTCGATGGTTTTAACCAATTAAATGGTGTAACGAACGGCTCTGCGGTGAGGCTGGAGGAGCCAACGCCTGCGTGGGTCTGCGGGCCGCAGAGAACAACAGTTGAAGCGGTGTAACAAGCCGTTTGCTGTCATAAGGGGCTTACAAGAAAGATGAGGATAAACTTTTTATCAGAGCCTGTTGTGTTAGAACAAGGGATAATGGTTTTAAACAAAAAGAGGGTAGATTTAGATTAGACATAAGGAAGAAATGTTTTCCAATGAAGGTGGTGGAACACATTCCAGGCCAGGCTGGATGGGGCTCTGAGCAACCTGGTCTGGTTGGAGATGCCCCTGCTCCTGGCAGGGGGGGTTGGACTGGATGGCCTTTAAAGGTCCCTTCCAACACAAACCATTCTGTGATTCCATGATTCATACAAGATCTCTGTGTGCTTGGCATGGGCAACAAAGGCTTCTCCCACCTCGCCCTGAGAGGGGCGTGTCCTCAGCACAGCTCTACTGAGGGGTACTTTGCTGGTGTACCTTATTCTCCACAGGAAACAGGGTTTAGCTACACTGACAAAAGAACTCTTTTTTTTTTTTTTTTTCCTCTGTAAGCTGTTTCCAAAACAGCATATAAACATTTTCCACTTGCGTTTATAGAGCTTCTACTCTGTTCTAGGTAATTGTGTTTCTAAAGCTTTTTTCATGCACCTGAGTGAGGTTGAGTCTGTAGGCAAAGTTTAGAAAAATCTCTTTTCTTTCTTCCATTTGTGTTACTACGATGAATAAAGTATTTACATTTTGGACCTTATTCTTGTTTTATAGTGGAAAGCTCTGAAAAGCATCATGAGCCGGTTATGCAGACAGAGGCACATCATACCAAAAAACACTGAAGATTGTGCAATTTTGTGACTGGATTGTGTGACACTTGATTTGTAAACACAACATATCGACACCTAGCACTGGATAGAAAGGATCATTAATGAATCACCCTTCCTTCCCCCAAATATGAAAATCTTTACAATTACACATGTACTACGTTGTGCTCTTTCCCTTTGGCATTTGAGCCTTTACAGTGAATTCAGGCCACACTTTCAAGCTTTTTCTCTACAGCCATGAGGTCTAGATTTTTTTTTTCCTCTTGCAGTTTCTGACATAATCACATGAGTCTGGGAGCTGTAACTTTAAGGGAAAAGCCAAATATTATGAGGAACATTCAAATCCCAAGTTCTGACAAATACTAGTTAGCACAGGTTTAAAGCTGCGTAATACGCCATTAAAGTGAAGTTGTATAAATACTGAGATCTGACTTTTCAATATAGAAAGAGTAGCAAAAAAATTTCCAAAATCAATTGTGCTCTTCCTGAGGAAACCTCCCAAAATTATGAATTAACCTGTGCTGTCAAATAGTCTCAGTATAGCTCAATGCTATTCTTTATAAGCTTTGATAGATTTACATTGATATATTTAGAAATTTATAACTTTGATTTTAATGTAAACTACTTTAAATTGTCGTGGGGAGGGAGGAAGGAAGGCATCATTCACTTGGCCCTCTCCTTCAACCTGCTGCTGAGGATTTAACCCACAGGGAGGGTGGAACGATCAGCAGACTGAACCATGAAGCACAGCAACGTATTTCTGGGGTCAAACAAAAGCAGTTACTTAGTGCTTAAAACTAGGTCCTGAAGATTACCTTGAATGTAATCAGCTCTTTATTTCTAAGCACAATTTCTGCAGATAAATGCTTCTATTTCATTGCCCCAAACTCCCTCTTTGACTTTACCTGCATCAACAAAATTGTATCCCATAACTCACATGCAATTCATCGGCCACTCTATTCCTTACACAGCACAGGTGGTGATTATGTCTGATCCTTTAAAGAAAACAAAAATATTCTGCCAGCTTCACCTGCTTCTTGAAAAGTTAAGCAAACCACTAGTAAAACTACCTAAACCCTTCATATGCAGGTGAAAAACAATCCCAGTTTTCTAAGCATGGTCACAAATACGTAGGATAGAAATGTATTAGCAGAAGAGGAGAAATGGTATTTCCTTACCTCTCAGACTAGGATTTCAGATGATTCTTTCCTTCCTTTATAATGCAGTATTCAGGAGGGTAATACAAAAATATAAATAAGTCAGATTAATACCAGTCTAGTAAAGTGAGACTTTTAAAACTGAAAAGCATTCCAAAGAAATTCCTCTTGCTCATTAAGTTAAAAAAAGAAAATAGTAAATTTTTAGAGGATTAAAGTTTTTTTTCCCCTGCTATCTTCTTTTTGTTTTCACTTATACTGCAAGTCTAATATCAAAGTGCCAGCCTGCTTAATTTTTAGTAGAAAGCCTCAGTATTGAAAAGTACAGATTTAGTTGTGAAATAATTTATGAATAATAGTCCAGCTTTTCTAATAATACCCTGCAGGCCATATAGTCTTTCCACCTGTAGTGGCAGAACAGCCATTTCGAACATTATGTCCACTCATCTGGTCCAGTTTATACAGTTTCTAGATTTCATTCTTGCACAAAAAAATATTTTTGAAGCAAACAAGTTACTTCTGAGAAGGGGGAAAAACATATTTTACAAACAAACTGGTAAAGGTGTATGAAGAAATGCTCATTTTTCTGTCATTCTCCAAATGTTACTAGCTACGGACCCCTGCAGCTGAACTATGGTGCCTGAACTACTGCATGATGAAACTTTAAATAAAATGTGCAGGCATATCAATTAAAGTGTGCTAAAATAAGCTACCATCAACTGATTACAGTAATTTCTTTGGCTTCTTTATTATGAGAAAAGCAAAGTTTTTCCACTGAAAAAATTACAAAAACTACACATTTCAAAATATTTTCAAGAATTTAAGGGAATTATCTTGTTGCCACGCAATGAACAGTTCCAGCACAGCAGCAGAGATTTGAAAATGAGAGCCAGTGTAGGCAACTGGTTCCCAGTGCTGAGGTTTTCCCTGCGGCAGGGTCACTGCCGAGCGCTGTCTTCAGACCAAGCTGAGGTCTGAATTTTTGTTCCCTGTCAATATGTTTCTCGGGTGCGTCAGCCGCGGTGGTGAGGGCGACGGAGTCACGAGATACCTTTGCTGATAGGCCAGAGCTCATTATTTTGTCCTCATCCTTTGGGAGTCGGAGTTCAAATGTGCTGAAACTCTTTGACCTGGCTCTGCCTAACCAGCGTTGCAAGTCGAGAAAGTCATTCCAGGTCAGAATTTGGGTGAACAAGAAAATTTGGGTGTGCCAAGAAAGGCAAAATCCTCACCTTTCATCTTGATTACTTCTGCTGTACCACTTCTATGGATGAAGTCTAAGGAGCTGTCAAGGGAGCATCTTCCACATAACGTGTTCAAGCAAAACCAAAACAAGGCTGAAAAATAAAGTGGAACAAACACTATTTCTCTTCAACTCATCACACATTAAAAAAAATGAAAACTAATAATGTTGATAGAGATAATCTGGCCTGATTTGATTTTCATTTAATATATGAGTCAAATGGAGACTTTGTGAATGTAACGGCAAATGTGCCGCAATAGGCTCAGAATTTATAATCTCTATCAAATTGGACACTGCAATATATCCAGTCAGATAACCTGGATCTCAGACCCAGGTAGAATAAATTCATAAGTGATCCTTGGTACTCACCTACATCCTAAAATATCTCATTACCTTTTCTTTCAGTTCAGGGTGAGTTTGTAGTTGTTTTTTTCATTTGAAACAAAGTTTTGCTTTGTCCTTAAATGGTTAAAACTCACAATAAACAGTCGTATCAACTACCAACTATAACCATGCTTCATTACAAAAGTGAAAACCCTTCCGCACAGTTCTGAAATGGCGAATAATTATGAATGAACTCCATATATTCATCTTCACTTCAGTTTCTTAATGAGGCACAGACGCTCTCACATTCAGCTTTCCCAGCTCCTCTCACCTCTGGTTAGACTTCCCATCTAAGAGACAGGAGGTTTTAGCTGTAGACTCTCCTGAGCCTCGAGGAGTTGACACCTTTCTCCGTGTCACCTCCAAATCACGTATCGCTTGATACACAAGTTTCAGTGGAGAGATGGAAATGTCAGCGATTAGGCCCTTTCTTGAGAAATGGGTTTCAGCCTCAGGTGGGAACAGAGTTCCCATGGCATATAAACGCCTGCTATATGAAAGGGAGGCCCTTTTTCCTCTTGTATAAAGAGCTCAGTATTTATTCATGCCCAAAAGGATGGCTCAGTCCAGGAGGGATCTTAACTCCAGAATATCCTAGCTAAGGAATATGCCTCCGACATGACATGCTGCAAATACCTTTTTAGGCACCTCGCTTTGTGAATGCGAAGCTCCAAGCCCCAACTGTGGGTACAGCAGAATTTCTGAAGTCCCTCAAAAATATCTGAAAGGCCTGATTTAGAAGCCTTATGGCTATCCCCATGTGCAGTCCATCGTAGCTCAGAGCAGATCAGCGTAGGGTCAGGGTTTCAAATACCACAAATATGACTGAATAACCAGGTCTTTGCATGATGCTCCGTGTTGTACACAATACACATAAAATAATAAAGTCAGGAGAACTCCTAGGTATTTACTGCAAAATACTAAAACATTTCTCACCATTCCTGTTTATGTTGTAGTACAAGAAAAAATATTTCCTTTTTTCTTCCTCCTGGGCACGTAACCCAAGAAATACCGTGCGGCATCAAGAGCACTAGCAGCTCAGATCTTTTTCACTATATGAGTATAATATCTCTTTTACAAGTTCAGCAAGAAGTCTGGCTCCCTGTCCGTGTCATTCAGTGAGCCGTAAGACTTGTAGACGTGTTTGGAAAGAGCCATACTCTAAATCAGCTGACAGCAAAATAATCAGTCCAGAGACCCAGGTTAAATATCTCTTTGCACCTCCAAACCACATGATGAAATTCAAACAAAAGCTGCTAAAGGGAAAAGGGGGAAAAAAAAAAAAAGCTTTCCTCTCCTGTCACATGATAAATTAGATCCTAATGTTTATCCAAGCTCAGCAAAACAGCAACCTCTTCCTGCCAGGGCGTTTTACACGGCGAGGTGTCGGGGTCCGGCTGGCAGCGCGGCTCTGAGGACAAACACCTGCTGCCGCCCCCTCGCCGCGAGGAAGAGCTGCTCACCAGAAAGCGAAGGAGCAACGCGCTCCCCCGTTGGCGTCACAGCGGCATGGGGTTGCATCCGCTGCTCTCTCTGCCTACAGAGTGCTTTATGCTTCGTTGGTACTGAAATTTCCTTTGTGAGCCTCAAAGTCACCCTACGCTAGCACAAAACCTCTGCTGAAAATAGTCCAAGATTGCCTACGTGGGTTTTTTTTTCCTTCTGCATCGAGCCGACGTACCTTATTTACTCCTTGTCCTTTATAGATGACTTGGTGACTTATTGACAAAATGCATTTTGAAGACATTTTGGGCATTTCATACCAAAGTGAACAGATGAAAGAACAGGATTTTTGCCAGCAGCGCTGATTATTCTTTTGTCAGTAGATAGACGTGACCTGAACTATTCTGTTACCGTAACAAATGTCTGCAGAGGTTGCGAGACAGAAGAGAGTCTTTGCCTGAGGGAGAAGGAACGAGAAGGGAAGAGGCTGGAAGGTGGCCTATAGAGAAGAGGACGGAGGTAATTAATGGTTCTGCCCATGGATAAAGATAAGTGCACCAGTAAATGTGTCAGCCCTTCGGCAACAGAAGCCATGACTTGTAGGAACCATGCCTTGACACAGTTCTTTACATCCACATTTTATTTATCTCACATGGGCCTACATGAATCTATATGGGATTTAGGCAGGTGTAAACCAAATCGGAAATGGCTGCTCTGAAGTCTCAGAGGGTTTTGAGTTGGATTTGCTGCACCTGATAGGAAAAAAAATCTCCACAAAAAGCACAAGAAAGTGGAGACATGCAGAAAACTCTTAAGAGAATGAGAATCGTAGCTATGTCAAGACCATTAATATTTTCTAAATTTAGCTGCTGTCCCTGCAACCAAAACCACATATGCCCACTCAAGTACAAACCCACTGAACTCGAAAAGGTTTTCAGCTTAGCTTCAGCTTCAGTTGTGCAATTTGCGGTTCAGAATTATTGCAGCTGTTGTTTTTTTTTTTTTTTTTTTTTGGTATGGATTTACAGTGGCAGAAATCCCCTTGAGCTAGAAAGAATTTCTGAAGCAGAGTATCATTTATTTTACTCTGGAGTGATGTATACCCCTAATATCTAATGCAAACGTAGTCTTCACTAAGCAAATGTACCGATTTCAGCATGTCTTCAAATAGCTTTTTGGAACTATAATGAGAAATTTCTACCTAAAAGTGCTTTCAGTTGTATGTTCAGGGCAACAGCGTTGTGCGTTATTTAGCTACACATTTTTTTTAATAAAAAAGAATACTTGTAGGAAAGGATGGATTGATGTGATGTAATTGTGAATAATATTGGAAGAGGAAACTGTCTGGAGTCAAGAATTGAGAACCAGCTGCGGTAACGCAGCTCCGTACTAACTAGAACGGGTTTGGATACATTCCACCTGGCTGACCACCTACATCATGAACCCATTTACCCTCCGTCGCCTCTGTAATCTGCGGAGCGAGAAAGCCACTCCATGGGAGTGATTCAGATCTTTGGCGTGGTCCATGAATCACCTGCTCAAGATGCTTGTCTCTTCTCATTGACTACAGAAGGAGCCTTGGGCAGCCGAATACCTGCCGTGGGAGCCGCAGTTAGATGTCTAAACCGGCGTGAGATGAATCTGGGCTGGGATGCTGGATACGTGCGAGAAACGGCACGGCTTGTTTGTAGGAAAGCAAGTAAAATGAACGTGAAGGCCCACAGAAATAAGCAGTGCTGTTATCGGCTTCATTGCTTGGATTTAGCAGCCTGAGGTCTGTCTGTCTTGTTAATTTTAACTGGTCTGGAATTAAATTACTGTATTTGCAAGATTGGAGCCTAGAGGTTCAGAGCCACAGCAATCTCTCAGGATATGTAAAAAATCAACTACCAGGAAAAAAAAAAGATGTTCTTTTTATTCCAGGACACCTTGTATATGCATGCCCCGATCCCAAAGTGAGCTCTATCGGCATTTAGCCTTTCACCTGGTTATTTCACAAGGGGAACGTGAATTGGTTTCTATGTGGATCATTTCAAAATTGAAGCTTCAGCTTTTGGAACGTTTTGAGACCTGCTAAGAGAAAAATAAAAAATTGTGTTATTTTAATAATGCATGCAATGAGCTTTATAAATAGTCTGACTAGAGTAAAAAAGATTTGCATGTGAAGTAACACTTCTGCTCCTGTAAATCAGCTTTTGAAGGAAAAAAATAGTTTCTTTTCACTTTGTCTGCTATGCAAAGGCTCCTACTGTTTCAAGTGGCTTTGGAGTGGGCACTAAGCAAACTGTACCATGATTTCTATGTACTCAGGATCCTCTCTTATTAGTCTTTCATACTGTAGTAAAGTAGATAAAAGCCTTTAAGAAATAAAGAGATCTCAAATAGCACTTAAGCCTATTTTTAATCCTTAACTGACGAGATTTCAAGTGATAACATACCTTCCATTACGAACGCGTTGCCTGCATGGAATTGTATGCAGCAATTGCTATCCTCATTCTTCAGATGCATGCCGAATTGAAATATTAATCTGTGTGTGGAGATAATAATGTTGGTAAGGTATTAGTCCCAAATTGTATATGTGTAAACAAGACAAAATGATTTGTCTGTGCAACCAGCTTCAGCTTATAGCAAATGAAAATGTGAATAACACTTTCAGTGAATCACTAGTTTATGTATACGAGTTAAATATTTATTTTCACCATTTTAGAACTCCCCACGCTCTTCAGGGTATTTACTAAATATATTCATTTGCTAAGATGAACTGGCTGAGATGGTGACTAAAAAACAACACAGCCTCAAAATGAAGTCATAAAGGAAACCGCAACAGATAAAAATTCTAAAAAAAATTACGGAAACTCACAGTGGCAGCAATGTGTTTTGCCAAAAACCATCCCCAGTTTCAAGGTGATCCTAAGGCTCACATGAAATTGTCTGACAACAGATACGGCGTATCACACTTCTATCAAAGAAAGTTCATTTCCCAATATTATTTTCCTCTTCTGACTAATAGAAATTCTGCATGGGCAACCAAGTCATTTAAAACGAAATTTCACCTTCGGCATTTTGTGAAGGAGAAGGTTACTAGGTCAGGATCTGACATGGAAAATAAGTGTAGGTATAAGCCATATCTTAGTAAACATGCAGCTCAGACCACCTACCAGTAGCCTGGAGCAGCAGAGTGACATTCAAAAGCAAGCAGACTCAGAAGAGAACCTTCAGGGAAAACAGAAAGTACTTTAGAAAAAGCAGCTCTGCTTTTGCCAGAGGAAGAAAACAAGGCCCTTGGGAACAGTGCTCAAGTCAACTTGAAACAAATATTAAGAAAAATAATGGCAATATAGCGTACACTAATATTTAACTAACAAATACATGAAAGGTAGCACACGTCTGTCAACATATCAGCCAAGAGAGCTGCCAGTGGTCTCATCCTCAGCTTTTGAAAAAATGCCATGGCTTTCAGGAAAATTCCCTGCAAATCCATAAACCCAGGTTTACCTTCCCCCTACACAGGTACCTCCTCTGTAAAACTTATGGTCAAGGAGCACACAAAGGATTTAAAAACAAGAATGCCTTCTGCAGCCCTTGGAATTAGAATTTCAGGGGATCCAGCGCAATGAGTACGCATAGTCAGAGAATCTAACTACCAGTAATTCTCTGAAATATAAAGGCAGTGTGCTTCAGTAAAGTCTCCTCCATCAACGTTATTGATCATCATGTACAATACTTGTGTCTTCTAGAGAAAATACCCAGTTCTCCTGACTTTGATAGCAATTTCTCAATTATATAACTGAACTGGCCACTTTCTACATCCCCTTCTATGAAAAAAAAAAAAAAAAAATCTGCTGTTAAGAACAGAGCAAGACATATGCAGCTTTAGATAGCTACTACTCAGCAGTACTTACACTGGAAACCGAAAGCAATGCTGCCATAATTACGTTAACCTCCTGTTTGATATTGTCGTTGAGTCTCAGATGAGGCTTGGCTTTGCCCATAGAGTGGGACCCACACCATAGTGGTGTGTACAGAAGCTCACGGCAGAGCGGCATCCTGCGGAGACGGCAGTGGTGATAGCAGGGATAACAGTGAAAATGGACTCTGGCCATGCACCCCTCACACGGACATTCAGGAGCATGAACACACACATAGTGCCTGCTCTAACTGGATTCTGACTTTATATGAAGCAGGTTGTCCTTCTAGACTGATCCTCTGAGCTCAGGCATCTTACAGGAGTGTATTTATCTTCACCTGGGGTTTGAACCAGCCTGTCCTCAGCTGCCATCAAGGTCTTTGTCATGGTTTAACCCCACTCAGTAACCGAGTACCACACAGCTGCTCAATCACCCTGCTCCTCCCCAGGGGATGGGGGAGAGGATTGGGAAGAAAAGAAAATTTGTGGGTTGAGATAAAGACTGTTTACTAGGATAGCAAAGGAAAAGTTAATATATGTATCTAAACAATAATAATAGGAAAAACAATAGAAGTAATAATAATAATTTTAAAAACCCTGAATGATGCAGAGTGTCTCACCACCCAATGACCCAATGACCAATACAGCCTGTCCCAAGCAGCAATCATGAAACAAACAAAAAAACCCAAACAAACCCGTAAATGATCCTGGAATGATTCCAAACAGCGAGAAAAAAGAGAGCCAGCTCACTGGCCCACTCCCAGTTAAGTACTGAGCATGACATTTATGGCATGGAATACTCTCTTTGGCCAGTTTGGGTCAACTGTTCCGGCTGTACCTCTCCAGGTTCCTGCACCTGCACATTAGTGAAACCTGGGAAGCCAAACAGTGGCCTTGGTCTCTTGAGCAACGACTCATATCACCAGTGTATTATCAACATTCTTGGCATACGAAATCCAAAACACATCAGCTAGCAAGAGGAAAATTAACTCCATCCCAGATGAAACCAGGACAGTCTTCACGTGCCGTCTTTTGACTCATCTTAGCCCCCAACAAAAGATGTGTCCCTATGTTGTGCTAGATTATAGTCACGCGAGTTTTCTTTCTGCCTTTTTCTGTTTGCCTGAATGCCCCGTTCCTTTGTACGGAGGTATTTACATAGCTTCTATCAAATTACAATTAATTAATGGTGGCAGTTATTAAATAAAAAGCCGTTTACAATCTAGCTGCTGAAAGTAAGATTACATGGCGTGTAGCTTGCAAGAGAAAAAACAAGAGAAAAAGATGAAAGGCAAGCCTCTCCCTGCTCTCGGTTAAGACATTATTATTTCTAGGAAGGTGGACAAAAGCTGAAAAGGCCTTGTTGTTGTCTTAACTTAATGCATAAATTAACTGAGAATAAGAAAAAAAAAAGCCACGTGTTAGATATAAAGGGGAATAACTCATAATAGAAAAACCAGCAGAGCTAACATTGTTCATCTGTGCCGTAACAAGCAGGGCAAACGATTTATTTCAAAGCAAAATTCCTTGTTCTCCTGAACACAGCTCATATTAAAGTCCCTTTGACCGTATCACCTGTTTGCGTTGTAATTCACATTTAAAAGAGTCAACATAAATATTGACTCGTGAACAGGTTCTGGCTTAGGCCTGTGAGTTAAGCTGCCTCAATACACTTAAGCTTTTGCGCAAAGAGCGGGAGGAATATCGGTCACTTTTTCCTTTTGTGTGTTACAATCGATCAATCAGTACTCCAAAGACAGGCCAGATCCTCTTGCAACTCCAAATAAACATACAACTTCTCTTTGTCCCTTAAACAATTTTAAGTGCTGACGCCTAAAACTTCCAGGAATCATTAACACCTCTTCATATACAAATGTGAAATATTAAGTCTAGCCAAAGTGAGATTAATTTGGCAGTTTTGGCCTAGTGAACTGTTGCCCTTGCCACAGAAGTCATCGAGGAATTTGGCGCCAACTTGTTCTTTGTAGATTTTACCGGTGGAGCCAAAGAGTGAAATGGCAGGGACTCACCTATTTTTTGCTGCAGTCATGTAGGGGCACCATGAGAGCGCCTGCAGAACGAGAGGGAAGGAAGCTTCCGTTCACTTTGGTCAGGTAGATGTTTCCAAACTGCACTGTGCCTGTTAAATAATTCCTTTGGTGTCTACAGCTGCTGCCTGCAAAAGCAGAAGCAACAGGGGAGAGAGCGGAGGGTTAATGTCAGCATCACAGGTCTTGAATTGACCAAAATATTAGATGGAAGGAAAATGCTGAAAATTATAGTAAACAATGACTGCCCGAACGTATACTAGGAATTAAGCCAACTCTTGCGCTTAAATCTGCAAGATTAAAAGAATGGCTTAAAATCACTTTAGCTCTGCCTGATCTTGAAGAGGCAGCAGCCGGCCCTGCATGTGTACTTAATGTTTAGTGTTGGCCCAGAAATACAACACAATTTCTAGCAAAACTGGGGCTGCTCCTGGGGTCTGTCATAGGGATAGAATTATTTGCAGAGCTAATACACAGCTTCTGAGGGATAGACATAAGTTTGAGAAGCAGTATTGAGAAATAGCTCTGGCAGGAATGTCTTGTTTTCCAGATTATATCAAATAACTTTATTTAAGGGTGTGTGTATGTGTGCATATCTATACACATGCTATATACACACACGTATAGAGAGAGAGGTGTGTGTACACGTACGCAAGCATAGCAGGATTTGAGAGGCAGATGATTTTCATGTCTACCACTTTCTCCCCCATAATAAACTGTACAGTTTCCTTTCACCAAAATAACATGGCAAAAATCTGATTCCAGTATATCTTTAAGCAATGTACACACAGTAACATTCCTTGCATACATATTCAGCATTTACCTGCCACACATCCATGGATATTCAGCTAGTAAGGGGAATATTCAGTATAAGTGATACAACAAAAATAAGTTCTTCAGTACCAGATTTTTGCTGTCAACAGAAGAACCAGATTTTATGCCAGCCAAAACCTACAGTGGCAATTTAAAGTTTTAGGTAGCCAGTCCAGCGATATTTTGCTGGATGGGGTTGCTTTATCGGATATTCTGCAGGAAGGTCAGCATGTCCAGTAGCAGCAATGGGGAAGGTTCTTGCCTTCCAATTTTTAGTGCTCAAAGAGAGAGCACCTCTCACCTGTCCCAGCGTGCAGCCAAAATGCTGCAGAAAAGCCTGCGTGCGTGGACACCAGTTAGTTCTTAGCAAGGATTGAGTGCACAAAGGAAGGGTTTTTCACCTCCTAGGGTTCAGTTTGGTTGCATGATTAGAGGCTTTTTTTTTTTTGTCTGCCTTTAGTAGTGCCACCAAAATCCGTGACCAAAAGAAGCTGGCAGCGTTCTTCAGCCAGCAGCTCCCCATGACTCTTCTTTGCATGGAAAAAAACAGGAAGGTACCACTGCTGCTGCAACATTCGACATGATAACGTTTCAAAAACAGGATATTCCCTGACCTGCTTACAGGTGCCGTGGCGATTCCGGCCGTGCCCATTTTTCCCTAGCTGAGGCGGTCGTATCCTATTGGAACACATTAAAAACCACTGGAACAGGCTATCTGAATAACTGGGGATGATTCAAGAAATGTCAGTGTCCTCTTCAAACCACCAAGAAAATTAGTGTTTGTCCTCCCTCAGGCTCACGTGTTATAATTATTCAACATTTAATGATTTGGGGGAGGATGAGTTTGTGGGAGGGAGATAAGGCATGAAAATAACCTGAAAATGGGACAAGCCCATGGGGCATTTCAGGTACCTGTTAAATAAAAGAAACTGTGATCTAATTTCTCCATAGTTCTTTCTCTAATTCCTCTGAAATAGCCTGTGGGGACTTCTCAGATGTTGCAAAACAAATTGAGCCTCCCACATCTCAGACCTGAGGAACAGACATCAGACTTTGCTGGTGAGGCTTCTTCTGGCAGAATACACAGCACAACCCTCGTTGAGTCACCGATTATTAAAATTGTGGCCCTTAAAAAAAAATCAGTTCAATCCAAATGCAAGTGTCCTCAACCCTTGGCTAAGCACTGAAGCGGCTTGGTCGCCTTTGTTCCCTGGTATTTTATTCATGTCCTGAATCCAGGATGGAAAATGAAGGTCCCATCCCCAGAGTTAGTCTTGCACTCAAAGCACTCAAAGGTTTGTGGGTGCCTCTTGCTCACATTAAGGTTCTTACTCATGTTACTGTTTTATTACTTTAGTAATTATTTATTACCTAGTCTAACATGAAACGAAGGGGTTTAAATTCTTACTCAGTCACTCGGTCCTGCGAATAAAGGTTCAAAGTGAGTCAGGGCTGGAGTGCTGGTAACTGTGAAGTTCCAGGAAATGAAAGGAAAAAAATACTGCACAGCCTTATAAATACAATCATCTAAAATACGCCATAGCATTTAATAACCCTTAAAATTCACAGACTAGATGTGGAATTTGACATTTTGAGTTAAAGAATCGCACAAACTGTACGGAGATATGAAGTTCTTTAGCATCAAAGTGCGGGGTTTTTTTTGCAAAAAGTAGAATATTTTTTACAGAAAATTGTATGAGCAGTCCCCAGTGAATAACTTATTTCGGTGGTATCTAACAGAGATGCAAGTAGCCGTTAGCTAGAAATGTACGCTTTGTTGGTTTTAGCTCTAATTAATTTTAATTCATCTGCATATATATTAGCTACTTCATGCACAAACATGCCGTTAGACACACAAGTTTGAATTTTACCGTTCAGCTGGAGACAGAAATGGAAGCGCCGTGTGCTAAACTGGTGGTTAGGAAGATGTGGAAAGGAAACGTCTTCATTTCCAGCCCTGCGCTCTCTCGCGTGCCCTGTCCCAACGGAACCGAAAGGAGAAAATTCAGTCAGGAGATTTCATTTTACATTCCTGCAGTTGGAGCTTGGATTTTTCGACACGGTCACCGACCGGAGCCTGCAGCAAATCTCCCAGTGAGTAACAGCTTCCAAACATTATTCCGCTGGCTGGGATAGGCAGGAGGTAGCGTGTTGCAGCCGTGCGCCCCGTGTACCGCTGTGCACGGCGGTTGCCATGGGAATAATGGCTTTGGGGGTAATTCAGGCTAACCAGGGTTTCCCACGTTATGGACTTCCCAGCCAAAATATCGTGTCTAAATTCTGCTCACATTGAGCATAACATCAAGAAAAAAATATAGAGAATTTGGATCCCGGAAAACCTGGGCTCAGACCTGCCAGGTGCTGCACCCTTTTAATTCCTATTTTCTCTGCAACTTTTTTTTTTTTTTTTTTTTT
>WHYT01017347.1:427970-467175 GCA_009806455.1 Tetrax tetrax
TACACCTCGACCACCGCCAGGCCCGGGGCGAGACACGGGCGACGCGGGTAAAGCTGGCGGAATCCCGTCCCCACCCTCCGGAAACGCAGTGCCTGCCTGCCTGTTTTCACAGACCGACTTCCCGGGAGGACGGAGAGGACGGGGAAAAGCTGCGGAGACCGGATCGGCCCCCGCCCCGCAGCGATGGCGCGGCGCTGACCCTGACCCTCACCCCCCCCGCCCGCGGCCGGGCCCGGAAGTCACGTGACGGCGGCGGCCGCCTCCCTCCGGCCGCCCTAAGATGGCGGCGGCGGCGGCAGGGGCGGTTAAGCGTCCGCTGTCGCCACCGGTTAGCCTGTTTTTTTTTTGTTTTTTTTTAGGAACCGCGCAGCCTTCAAAAGCGGACGGGCTTGTTTCGCGATACCGGATGCGAAACGTGTGTTGGAGGCGAGCTGGGCACGGCCGCTCCTTCTGCAGGAGGAGCAGCGCCGGGTCCCGGTGCCTCAGCCGTGGCTGAGGCCTAAGTTGGGGGAGCTGTGGGTTCCCCGTTCAATATAGAATTATTGGCGTTCTTGTGAGCACCTGTACCTACAAAGGTTACTTTTTAGGTTTGGGGTTTTTTTGGTTTTTTTGTTTTTTTTTTCAAAAAGGGAAATGGAAGTATAAGGATGAAAGTACTTGACAAAGAGCAAGAAAGGCCCCGTCAGCATCCCCCTCCCAAACAGATGTTATTCACATGGTGGCCCTCCCTTGCAGCTGTCCAGGAAAGCAGCCTCTGCCCTCTCTGGGTGGCTTCAGCTGTCCCCAGAGACCCCCCTTGCCCAGTCCTTTCCCTGGAAACAACGGGGCTTGCAGGCAGGGCTTTGTTCCTCGCAGAGATTAATTGTGACATGAAATAACTCCTGACCTTCAAAAGGGAAGAAATAGGGCGAATGCTAAGTCCCTGGATTTTAAAGGCAATTTTCATACAAAGTGAAAGGTTGTGAACTTTTCTGAAATGGGAAAGTTCAAGTTCATCCCGTTGTTTTGCAGGTCTCCAAAGTTCAGAAAAACGAAAGTGATTTTTCTTCACTGCATGTGTAGGTAGCTCAGAGGTTTCCTTGTTCCTTCTGTGAACGCTGGCGTGTTGATTCCCCCATTGCTAAATTGTTTCCTGTACAGCATTTAATTTATGGTTGTTGCAACACACAAACAGACCTATGGTCCTTGTCATAAAAAGATTGCTGTCTCAGACAGAAGAGCTTAAGCATTATCATCTTCCACGTTTCCTTCTCCTGTCTCACATTCCAACGCGAGGAACAAATCCTACTCCCAAAATTTTTCACATGGAATGTGAAAATATTTCACATGGAATGCAAGATTTATTTCCCATATAATTCTCCCAGGTTGTATGAACATTGGGCAATTTCCTTAAATATTTTTCTTTGCTATAGCATGAGCAATATCTTCTTTGATTTTTAATGAGATTATCCCAAAATTCACGCTAAATTTGGGACTTCCATCAGCCTCCTTCCCCTCCTCCGTGTGTTCCTCATCCAGGAAAGACGACAAGTCATCTAATCGTGCCACCATTAAAAGCAGTTAAAATGCATATTACTCCTGGTGTCTCAGCTGGAATATTAAACCTGTTTAAAAGGGAAATTAAATGCTGCCAAATGAAGGGAATTAACCTGTTGCAGGGTCTCATTTTATCTGCAACCCTGCATGGACTTTAAACTGAAGGAAAGATCGTTAATTAAAAGGGTATTGTGTTGCCAAGGAGAAATATATTTGCAGCATGTGGATTAATTTAGAAAGCAGATATAAACCCTAGTAACAGCGTAAGAAGTATAAAATCCAGTTAAATAAAACGTGGATTTGATTTTGCCAAGGAAGATGACTCTACAAAACAGGAGGAACCAAATCACGTGGTGCATAGCTTGTGCCTGGTGATGGCAGCTGGCCGAATTCAGAGACGGGTCTATGTGAAGGAAGTCTAAATCAGCAGAATTTATACCTTTATTCTCTGTCCCTTGACATGCAATTGAAAGCAACGTCAACCAAGATTTTAATAGGGTCGTACGAACTTAGCAGCCAGATTCAGCACTGATGTACGAGGAGGTGTGAAAGCGATGCCATATATCAGTGTAATTGATGGAAGTCTAAATTAGTAACAAACAGGGAACGAAAAGATATAAATCATCATTTAATTAAGACATAAATCATCACTTAAATGCTTTTAAACTCACTCCTAATGCCTGGCATAGTGATTTAGGAGTCCCTTTTATTATGTCTGGATCTGACCCGTTAACTCTACGTTGACACGTTCACAGATTAAAATACCCAAGCAACTTGCTTTCCTCCAGTTGTTTCCTTTGAAAGCAGTTCACGGGGCTTCAGCAAAGAAAGGATTTGCCAAGGTCAACAGATCATAACCGCTCCACATCAGAATAAAACTTAATAGAAATGATTTATTAGATGGGCTCAGATTTCAGTGAAAGTTTCCCAGAAATTTAAGTGCTGTGAATGATCCGGTTCCTAAGCAAATAATTTCTTGAGGCAAGACGATTTCTTGCAAAATACTGCAGAGGGAGCTCGAAGCCTGGGAGTGTTTCAACTCGAGCCTTTTGACTTCATGGTTTTGGCTGGACGAGCAGGGCAAAGAGAGCAAAAAAAAGATTCATTTCTGCCCAGCCTTCAGTGAGGTGCTGGTCACCAGGGCATTGAGGCACCGAACTCTCCCATTTAGAGACTGCGGGCACGAAACGTCGAAGCTCGTGGCTGCCCTTCGTGGGGCCTGTGCACCCTCACGTTGCGTGAATAAACCTGGGGTGGGTGGCTGAAAGGTGGCTTGGGAGGGTTCTAGGTCATTAAAAAGCTGCTCTGAGGAGCGGTATGTTAATCCACGTGCCCTGAATAGTTAACGCTTTGGTAAACTGAACCCTAGGTGGTTGAGATGAGTTTGCATGGAAACTTTGGAAGATGCTTTCTGTTTTCCAGCCAAAGCAACCTACCTGTCTGGCTGCCCCGTCGTCTTTGCTCTAGCATCGTCCTCTGATCTGCTGTGGGGCTGTGGAAATGTCTGACAGTTTCTGCAGGAGCTGCAATCCCTCTGATGTAATCTGATTGCTATTAGTGCTCGTTAACAAGCAAACGAGTTGCTGAGTCCACCTCTGACGACTCTTTTCTCTATTACTGTCAAGCAACTTACTCTTGACATGACAAATAGCTTTCTCTAAATAGTAATAACGTGCCTTCTCTTTGCAGCCAGCCCCTCTTCTTTAACAAGGGGTGTGCTTGCAGCCTGCTCTCGACACACCAGAACTAATTTCAATCTAGCGATTTCAGATGCTGGTTGCAACACAGCTACATCAGCACAGCACATGGCACGCTCACATCAGAGATGGTAACGCAGATGTTCCAAGAAATTGCTCTCCTTTCCAAGGCCCACAGAGAGGGCTGCATACGCTGGTGGAGTTTCCACTGTTAATACGTGTATTTTTTTTTTTCTTTGTTTTTATTCTGTGTATTTGCTGCTTCATACATACTTTCTGTAAGACCTCCTGTCTGGTTCTACAGAGCAGAGAGGTGAAAGACTTGGTGGATCACACCTTGACTGACTTGATGGTGTAGTTCCTTTGAATAATACGCCGAATGAAGTCAACAGGTGTCTTCAGAGGTGGAAAATGGAATCAAGTCAAGAAAAGCTTGCTGGTCTACTGCTGTTTCTTTATAGGCTGCTTAATGGTACTTACTAGATGGCTGGGCCAGTTGTCAAAGAGGTATTTGGAGTTTCTAGTTGCCTGAGCCCATAGAAACTGGAGCATTTAGGTGCTACAGTGTTTTTAAATGAACCAGCTTTTATAACCTTTCTAACTTATCAGGCAATTCAATAGCAAATAATCCAGAGTGAATTTAAAATTCTTATCCCTGGCAATTCTGAGATAAAGGTTGGACTTGGCGTAGACTAGCTATATTTAATCCTGTCTCAGCGCTGAGAAATTGTTTATCTTTTGAGGTCCAGTCGACTGTACACTTCTTTTACTATAACTGCCATTCTCTCTCAAGGAAATTAGGAGCATCTCAGTTTTTAATTTGTTGTCTTCAAGATAAGAGCAGTATTAAAAAAATGCAAACTCCTCCCTACTATCTGATTTGGGCAGGAACATGTGTTTTTTTTTTTTGTTTCCTTGCTTGCTTGCTTGCTTTTTTACTCCCGCAGTAAATAAACTGAAACCCATAAAATTTCTTAAGAAGATACTTATTCAATGCCTCTCATCCATTGTTTGCAAAATCCTAAAATGCACGTTTTCAGCAAAGAAAAGACAATTTCTGCATTTTCTGTTGTAGATGAATTGATCCATCCATGTGTCTTTTGCCAGAGATTAACTCTCTGTTGCTATAACATCTAGTGTAGAGAGGACAACTCTGGTAAAGAAACTGCTTATGAAGAGACTTAGGATCCTAGGAGAAAACTGTCGGTGACAAAAGGGCCTGTAAGAAATGTCAAATTATTGTGGCTTGAAAGAGAGAAAATTAGAAGCAGACTGTGGGAAAAGTAAATAAGTATTGAAAAGAAAGTGAACTCCGGCATGAAGAGGTTGTATACAGATAAAAGAGCTGGCCAAGTAACAACAACAACAAGCAGTAAGTTGTTAACAGATGCTTGAACTTAATACTGAAACAGAAAAAGTGTTGATATAATGCTGTTGATACAGTTCTGTTGTGTTATTGTTGGCAGAAGAAGTTAGTTTAACTTTTGTAAGAAATGTCAAATTATTGTGGCTTGAAAGAGAGAAAATTAGAAGCAGACTGTGGGAAAAGTAAATAAGTATTGAAAAGAAAGTGAACTCCGGCATGAAGAGGTTGTATACAGATAAAAGAGCTGGCCAAGTAACAACAACAACAAGCAGTAAGTTGTTAACAGATGCTTGAACTTAATACTGAAACAGAAAAAGTGTTGATATAATGCTGTTGATACAGTTCTGTTGTGTTATTGTTGGCAGAAGAAGTTAGTTTAACTTTAGGGGAAGGGTAAATTGTAGACTTTTGTTTATTTTCTCCGGCTAAAAACCTCTGACTTGACTTTTTACCTATTTTTGTAGTGAATTTTCATCATACCATGTAAGTATGAAATCATTCAGACAAACATTTCACATGTCAATAAAGCTCTGTGTATATATTTGACCAGCACATTGCATTCCTCTAAACCGTATTTATTACTTAAGCTCTGCAACATCCATTTTGCACTTGGAAAAACAGAAGAACAGAGAAAACAGAAAACGAGGGTTGCCTGCACAGGAATGTCATTGTGAAATAAGCCAGGGAGGAAATAAAAAACCTCCTGAAAGAGCAGGGAACGATCATTAGATCTGTTTTTGGTCAGGAACTAGGCTGAGCTGACCTGTAGAGCACTGGACGTGTCCGCTCTGAGGGTTACCTTAGAATTGCCACGTGAGGCAGCTATTCTGAGCAGTTTCCTCTGGAAGGTAAACCTACGGCAGAATATGATACAGGGATGCCAAATCTCACGTTAAATTATGCCGAGGCATGTCCACATGTCTATGTTCCACAGTGCCGAGGAGATACCAGCATGGATCTGAAGGCAAAATATCTCCCTTAGGGTGGTGAAGAGCCACTGGATTTAAGTTGTTTATGAGTCCAACACTCGCTTCCACCCATTGACTCTCAAACCTATACTGGGCATGCAGTGGTGGGCTCTGTGACCCGTTGAGAATGAAGTAAAGTTAAGATACGAACTGGGAATTGCTATTCATCCGGGGAAATAATCCAGCACTTCTGATTGCCAGGCTTGAAAGCTAATAGTAATTAATTTCTCAAGAGTATATAAATTTGTTCTTTATTTTCCTGAGCTGCTGTATTGCCAGTTACCAAGCTCAATAAAAAACCATGAAAAGGTAAATACTTAATGCATTAAGATTTATTTTCTTTGATAGAAAATAAATAGAAGTGTTTTTCTTTGATCTCTTTCTTTGCATTGAAAAATAGAATATTCTGAGCAGCTGTAACTTAAAATTAATTATTTTGCTGAAAATGGGTCACATTTTGCACTACTTTGCACCACTTGGAAATACTTCTTACATGGTCTCATATCACAGGACTTCATCCTCCCACCTAAGGAAAGAGTTTTTCCTCCCCTTTCCTTACTGAGTACAGCAGCACTCAATTGCCTGCTACGCAGCATTGGAGCTGAAAAAGTAGCAGCAGGGATTTTTTTTTTTTTTTGTCTGCAAATATTCTAGCTCTAATCTCTTCTGCATTAGCAGACTCTGCTTTGGACCTGGTCATTGTCACAAAAGTGGTGTGAGAAACGCAACCTTCTTCCCAGCCGTGTCTCCATATCTAGCTTGCGGAATGGCCTCTTCACAGACCAGAAAATAAACATTTCCTAAAAACAAGTATTACCTTAGATATCTATGATTTGCAGTAGAATTACCCTCTAGAGGAAAGATCAGTGGATTTTTGTCCTTCCCCTCAAGAATCTGCCAGTACAGTATTTTGCCTCTGAGTCACTGAAGTTGGAAGGTGTGAGGTTTTTTCACATTTGATTAGAGAGGGAGTGCCTTGTCTGCTCAAACACAACGCGGTTGTCGGGAGCGCTCGTTTCCTTTTAAACGTGAATAGTTTTACGCGGCCGTTAAGCGACACAGGATATGACTAGGTGAGTTACTCATAGGGATTTACATATGATAAATAGGAAAGCAAATCTGGTTTTATCATGCCCCTCCCTTGATTCTTAGCGGAGGGAAGTATTATTTTCTGCTCTCTAAAGAAAACACTTTCATACGAGCTAGTCCGCAGATACAAATTTGTTTAAAGCCACAATTTGGAATTCATTTTCATACAGAAACTTGTTGCTTTTGTTCCCAGAGACAAAAAGTCTATGAAGGTGTGTAACTTACAGAGGGAAGCGTGGATTAATGCAGTACAATATATAGCATTTATGTATTTTTCTTACAGTCTGTATACTTTAGGAGAAGTAAGGAAGTTACGCACACCACAGCTTTGTCTGCCTACCCTAAAAGACTTCACATACCACATTTTATTTTTCCTTGAGAAGCTCTTGTTCAGAGATACAACTGAAATTAAATGACTTGCAACATAAGACCAGACCCAAGCTCATGCTCTCTCTCACACATATAAACATATGGCTTTGCTGTTATTCACCGATTTTGGAGTGAGGCTTTTTAAAGCAAAGTAGCCTGTATTACATCTTTATCAAGTACCTGTACCTGGAAGTGATTAACTGTCATTTCTTATCCACAAGAAGACCCAGAGATGAACACCAGCTTAGCTCTGCTTTGGTCAGAGCTAAAAGACAAGCATCGTAAAGATGGGGAGAAATTTGGTTTCAGAAGTAAAGTTCAAAGAGACAAAAGTGAAGAGGTTTAGTAGAACTTCAGAACTGACTCTCAGTTTTACCTCCTCCTCTCTTTGAAGCCAGGAAGAAGCTGTAGCTGAAATTCACATTAATTTACTCTCAAGACTTTCACTCTTCCTTCCCTGCTCCAACTCCCTCCCACTCCCAACTACGCCTGAGTAGAGCAGAATATCTGAATAACTCCAGCAGCGCGGTCCAGAATCCATCAGACTGCAGAGCCATTTCGTTACGCACTCCGTCTCTTGCTGACCTGAGAGGTCTTGCAGTAAACCTGGAGCCTGCTAAGATTTATTACTGTGCCACTTGATGGTTAATTACTTTTAATTACCTACCTTCTTTACCTGCAGATGTATTTTGAAGATTAATACGTTAAGAAATGTGAGCTGCTCATCTAATTACTTGCTCCTGCCAGGACAGATGGGAATTCCATGCTTGTGAGCACCGTGCCGCGATGATGCAACGCTGCCGTCTGGGTTCGAAGCAGGCAGCACAGGCAGAGCAGCCTCTTACCTCAGCATTGTCTTTGGGGTGTGAGACACTTGCCTGCTACGGAACCGGAGGGCTTGTACCAACTGGGGCCTGACTTCGATGTTGGAAGCTGCAGGAGAGTTTATAAATTGTTCTGATCAACAATAAAATTAAGTGTATTCCTGGAGGAACTGTTTGTTTTTGATTGCTGGGGATCATGGTTTTATTTGCAGTCCTGTACATCAGTGGAGAAGGCATAGACACCAAGGCCTCACTGATGCCAGAGAAATCTTCCCTTTCTTACTCTGTTTTCACCCATTTCCTTCCAAAGCACCAAAGCCTTCCAGCTTTTCCACAAGATCATCAGTACTGCACTGCTTGGCAGGATGAGATTGCACATTGCTACAAAAACATTGGCAAAGGCTGCCTGATAATCTGCCTACAGGATGGCCTCACCTTGGGAAGCAATTCTCTTTCCAGAAAAACAACTTCTGTAGCTCATCTGCCAGCTAACTTGGATCTGAGAACATCAGTTGAAAGTCATTTCTTCCTCCCTTCCCTATTTGCACCATTTCCCTAGACTCCATCTTTTATATTTCAACTCGAGAGGATGGCCACTCTTTTTTCATTTCTCAGTAAAAATAGGGAAGAATCTTTCCTTCTGCTCTAAGATGGCTTAACTACCTGCATTTAACACTTTCTCTGAAAAATGGACTTTGTTATCCTTAAGTTTGTACAAGCACTCTTTTGTGTGTTGATTCTTTTTTCTCATGAGCATCAGGACAGATACATTTCCCATTTTGGCATGAATTTTCTCAAACAGGTGGTACTATGCAAGATGAAAGCTATGACCTCTGTGATCTCAAAACCTTCAAACTTGTGTAACTAAATTCACACGGCTGTGTCATGCCTTTGATTTTCTGAGCCCTTTGCCTCGTAAAAACGAACACAACAGCGTGCACAACTCATCTGCATCAGTATATTTAGCCAACACTCTGGGTTATAAAAGTACCATACAGTAAATATAATTAATTTTTATTATAAGTGAACTAATCATTCAATAAGCAATAAGCTTTGCTTCATGCAAAGTGCGCTGCAGTCAAAGGGCATCAAAGGAAATATTTTTCTTTGGCTTCAGATGGCCTTGAACCAGGCAGCATGCATGGTATTAAAAATTAAGAGCTTAAAATTAAAAAGAAGCCACATTAATTTAGTTTCTTCTTCAGAAAGGCCTGTTGGTCTAAAAAAAGGAGGAGGTTAAAAAAAGAACTTTGGTTTTTCTCTGCTGTGCTAAAAATGGCATATTGTGTTTGCTCATGGAATAAATAGTACTCAAACTTGCAAAGAATTGAACCAGAGTTTGAATGGAATCCATATAAATTTTAAGACATGGTTTCTTCAGTGGCAAAAGGAAAAAAGAATTGTTTACTCTGAAAACTTCACAGAAAAATAAAAATGCATTCAAGTGATCTGTGAAACTTCAGGAGAGTTCAGACTCCTGAGGTAAGAAGATAAAAACCAAATTGTTTTATTATTACTTATTGGAAATCACAGCAGCCAAAACCATCACTAGCAGCTCAGGACCAGAGAGCACGAAAGGTTTAAAAATAGAAATGTGTCTGTTCCTTGACTTGAGACTTATTCACCCTTAAGCTATTTAAGACGGCAAAATATTTGTAAGACAGTCTCTAAGAAACACAAAGACATGGAAATCCAGAAGTTTCAGACCTGTATTGTCAACACAAGAGGGTGGGCATGGTTTCCTCCTGAGATGCACCAGCTGAAGTTGTGTCTTTGCAGTTGCTCTTGGACTAAGTAAACCAGTATGATGATTTTCTTGTTTAATACATTGATACATTGGGGGTTGGCTTTTTTTTTTTTTTTTTCCTTGATCAAAGCAGGGCTGGGAAATGGGGTTTTGTACTTACACTTTCGTGGCAGAAGCATGCCAAGAACAGACTGGATACACATCATGGAGATACTGTCAATTCAATACAGAATTCAGTTGTATTTGTACAAATACAGATATTGCTATCTTTCATCAAACCTGGCCCAGATGGTAGCGGTGAGTCACATCGAGGTTTATTTCAGTTATTTCTTGGTCATTTCTGCATCATTGTTTCTCTGTATTAACTTTAGGTTTTGGTTGGTTGGTTTTTTTGTTTGTTTGTTTGTTGTTTTTTTTTTTTTCCTCTTTCAGTGAATCCTTATTAGTGTAATCCTGCCTCAGAATTGCTATTGGCAAAAATAAAACCTCTTTCTACTTGCATCACAAATATAAAAAAACTCCTCTTTCATCGGAAGTACCACAAGCACAGTGCAAATCTCATTCTGGAAGGCATTATCTTCTATCTAATGAGCTTGTATCTACTATTTTGTCTCTATGAACTGACAAAATCAAACCAGTTACCAATTAGACAGTGATTTACCTGCTTCTGGTTTTTATATAAATTATCCTGAAACAGAATTCCCACCTTCTAATTAAATTTCATTAGTTAGAGCATTAATATTTTCTGATAAGAAAGGGAGAATTGGTATGAAGCTTCGTGCTTTGCCTTCTCACAGAACAGGTAAATGGGAGAAGGAGAAAAAATTGGAATCAGCAAGTCAGGTTCTGAGCCCTGCTTGTACAGGTCCCACAAGGCAATAAAAATGTGATACACGCGGTGTAGCCATTCTGCTTTCTCAGCTGCTTCCCTTCAGAGCTGCATTCTGCAAGATACAGCTGAAGGAGTCCCTGAGTTTCACTCCTTTAGTTTTACCATTCCATTATTTTCTTAATAATGGATACATTTTTCAGTTTAAACGAACAACCCAAATAGCATTCTTCCTCATTACGAGCCCATTTCAGATGTCTTAATGAAAGCTCTTGCACCTTATGTTCTCCTAAATGCCTAAGACGAAAGTCAGAAGAAGATTAAAACTCCCGGGCTAAGATCCATCACTTCATATTCAGTGTCTACGGTGCAGCCATCTACGTCTGTGCTGGAAGCCAACCCTCCCGTTGGGCTCACGAAGAGAGATGCATCTTTTGTGGGATTCATTTAGTCTCAGAGTGGGTATCTAAAGCAGCTTGAACATCACTTTTACCTTCTGCGTTCTTAGGAAGATGTCTACAAATGATGTAGTCAATACCAGCAAGCAAAT
Source organism: Tetrax tetrax (assembly GCA_009806455.1). Lineage (NCBI taxonomy): Eukaryota > Metazoa > Chordata > Aves > Otidiformes > Otididae > Tetrax > Tetrax tetrax. The sequence goes on from WHYT01017347.1 coordinate 438,946, forward strand.
CTGAGTTCTGGCCTCTGCTGTCCGAGTACACAAGGAGCACTGGACCGGGCGTCGCAGATCCAGTTTTAAGCCAGCTGTCACAGGAATTATTGTCTTTCTCAAATCTGATATCAGTACTCACAGTTGCACGAGGAGGACTGGGAACAGAACCTGTCCCACAGGAGAAACTCTTGCATATTGAAGTTTATTTCAAATAAGTGTTCAAAGGAAAAAAAAAAAAAAAAAACTGAACTAAAACAGATTTAGTATATATTTGCTTTTCTTAAAAAATGATTCCATGAAAGAGTTTTATAGTTATCTAAGTAGTGATACAGTTTTTTTTTATATACAAAATTCCATTTTCAAACAATTTACTGTACAAAAGAAAGTATAAGCAACTGTTACTATTCCATGATTTCAGCAAATAATGAAAAATTCTGGTAAGTATGTGTTCAGGATATAGTTCTACCATTTACAGGAATGTCAGTATTAAGTTGGGAATACTTTCGGATCAGTATTTACAGATGAAATTCCCTTCGAGGACGTTCCCTAAGATTTCTCTTCAGAATAGGTAGTTCGCGTTTGGCTTTCTTCTGGATCTTTTGGGCTAGCAAGGAATGAGAGGAAGACCACTTTTTCAGCAATTCAGACAGAATTCTGCTTGATTTATTCACACCCACAGTCCTATTGCAGTCAGCGGGCCTGATCTGTAAAGACTTACTACCAGGTGTAAAGTTTACTGTGTGAATAAATCAGGCAGGATTTGGCCCTACGGTAGTAAGCTATCATAAGTTACAAATTTTAAAAATAATGACATTCCTGCAAGTCAAAATACAACAGAAACAAGAGTTAACAAAATATAAGCCCTTTATTAATAAAAATCTTTGGTTGGATCAATATTTTAAATAAGCTTCAAGAATATTTGGTTAATACCATTTTCTCTCTTCCACATAATTTCTTTTCTGGTACCTTCTGTGGACAGACTACAGAAAAATATCAAGTTTATCACATACTTTTAAACAAATAAATATATCAAAAGCTAAATATGGCATCTTTTAAAGTTCTAGCATTAATCTTTAAATTAGTTTGGCAAAGAAAAAAGATAAGGAAAAAAGAAATAACTAACTTCTCTCAAAAACAATCTTTTGACGTTTGGTTTTGTAACAAACCATACAGTAGTTAGACTTTAAAGAAATCTTTCATTTTTATTTTCTTCTTCAGCTTTATATTTGTAATGCAAGTGCCATGGACAAGACAAAGCAATAAAAGAAACGAGGTTAATTGCACCGATATTATTTGGAAGTGCAGTTTATCGTTTGACAAAGCAAAACTAAAATGTACTACGCTTAAAAAGAGTCGTTCTGGTGGGATTTAGCTAGGCATCGTTAAGTAAGGATTTTAGGCTTATACTTTAAGGAAGCTCCTTGTACAAAATAGAGTATTTTAAGACCAAAGAAAAGTCCTGTAACTAACTGAAGGTCTGGTCCTGTAGCCCCAGTGCAGGCAAAACTTCCATTGACGACAGTTAAGTGGGACATGGTTTGGATTTGCTCCTCTGGGAAATGCCATTCAACGGCAGAAAGTCTGCGGGGGCAACTGGCTGTGAAAAAAGGGTGCAGACTCCTTTCTCCTGCAGAGCGTAGAGGGCTACAGAGAAAAACCTGGCTGAGAAAGGGATGGGCTAAAACAAAGGGAAAAAGGGGATTTCCTCAGCAAAAACAGTGTCTGAGTAGTAGGCAGGGCAGTGTGAGTCACTGTAGCTCTACGTGTGCTCGTTAATTCAGGGCATTTACCAAAATGCTCTCTGGTCCTCTACCTGCTGGGAGGATCTCCAAAATTGTGCTGCCGCTGCCTGGCCGTGAGCGAGGAGCTGCTGGAGGACTGCTCAAACAGAGCCAGGGGCACTGAGGTAGCTTCATCCACATCAGTCCTTCATTGGTAAAAAAACCACAAAAGAACTTTTCTAGATTCACTTTTCTGATGTTTCTGAAGAGAGCAGTGCCCCAGTGAAGGTCTTGGGTACACAGCAGGTTCCCACAAGTGCCCCACGTGCCGGTGTGACTCTAAAGCTCAAGCGGGAGCTCTGCTTGATTTAGACCTGCGGGTTCAAAGAGAGGTGTCTGCCAGCAGAGCTAAACCCTACCTTGGGAAGCAAGTCAGTCTGGTAGGCTTTACGTGATCTCTCTCCTGCCAAAAGGAAAACCAGGGCACACTGTAAAGCTGATTTTGCATATACTTTATGGAGTTACCCCATGGACCTTCAAGCTGGGGATTGAAAAAAATATTTTAAATTACTCATATTATTATTACTTAAAATTTACCTGTATTTAGTTAGTTAATTAATAGGCTAAGGTCGAATTCTCAGAGAATATCTCTATCAAGATGTACTAGGTACCTGCATTTATTAATGCACACCAACGTCAATAGTGTTATCTATCGATGAAATATAAAAATTCCCTGCATTACTGCTTGTGCAAAAGAAAAAACAACAACATTATCAGAAATAGAATGTGGTCCTCCATATTTGTAAGAAGAGCATTTCTCACAAAGATGGGAGCAAAATGGCAGCACATCCTTCAACATGCACCAGGCTGTCCATTAATCGAGTCCTGCCCTTTACGCGATGGCTTGTGTATCAGTGGAATGCCCCGACATACACAACTCCCTCCTCTTCTATACATCAAGAGGGTACGAACGGCAGGAGGACAAGCTCCCACTGTGGCTCCTGGAGAGTCTGGGGCTGTGATTGTTACAGTTTTCACCTTTTTTCTTGTCCTTGTCTTTCCAGGTCTCTAGCATTTGCAGCTTCCCTTGCTCTTCTCTCATGAAGACCTCCACCATGAGAACTTTCTCTTTATGAATCTGCTGACTAATGTCCTTCGGAATGTCTGGGATAATCCAGTCAACAAAGTCACTCATAAACATGACCAAGTTCTGAAAATGAAATTGTGAGAAAATGTCAGCAAGGTCAAATGGAAGAATGACTCTAGGGGAAGGGGACATTTTTGGTGTACTGAGGAAGGAAGGATGAAGAAAAGACAATATTTGAGTTGGGCTCAACAGCGTGTCGCAAGCCTGATATGGAGCCAAGTTAATCTCAACTTCTCGTTCATGCTAGAAGCAAAGAAAAAAGGCAGGCACAGATCTCTATGATTTATGTACAAATACTGTCACAGCCACTTAGAAATCCAAAGGAAATACTGTCGTTATGAGTTTTATATCAGAAAGGCAGAAGCAAATAGCAAGAGGTAAAATGATGAAAGTTGGCAACATACATTCCAATGAAATGGTTTTGATTTAAAAACCTTGATTCAATGAAAAATAGATTTTTCACAGAAAGATACATATTTTTGAAAAAAAAAAAAAAAGGAGTAAAAATTTTGAAACAAGTTGTTTAGATAAGGCAGGTTTAATACAGTTGTGTCACAAGAACCAGCATCACTGTTGTGATCAAATAATGTCATTTAGTGAACAATTACAAGATTTTGCCTTCTTGTTCAGATGTGAGAGAAACTCTAAACTGGGAAAATTTTGGAAATTTCATTTCTTGGCTAGGTCTAAAAATTATTTTGGATAAAATTAATGCAGGTGAATTTGTTGTCAACAAATTCAGTGAATTTGTTGATGTCCTATTGGAGAAATTGGTGGGATGTAACTAGTGTCAGCCTTGTGCTTTGCTGCTCACTAAGGTCACTAAGTTGCTTCTGCATCAAACCAGTTCAGGGAATCCCTGGGGATGGATTTTTCTACTGGGGATCTATCTGGGCCTGAGTGAATGGGAGGAAGAGCGTGAATGAGGATGGGCAAATTTCTTTGCTTTTCCATGAAACAGCTAAGAAAGAAGATATTTTCTTTGGCCTTCCAAGGGTTGCTTGCCTTATGTAGCTGAAGAAATACAATAACTTTTTCTTTCTGATATAAAAAGTGCTTGCGTATAACCTACCTGGAAAACAATCACAAACGCTAATCTTGCTGCTAGGACAGCCCAGAAATCCTTTGAAATGTCATACTTGTTTTCGGACCAGGGAGGTTCTCGATAATCTTTGTACCTGCAAAACAAGACTCAGTAAATCAGTGGTGTCATTGAGGAATTTTAGCAGCATGAGGAATTTATACCAAATAGTCGAACCGTAAATCGAACCGTCTAAAAGCAAGTTCACTATTGCAGCGTGATGCTGTATTAACCTCTCAGAAACAAGACACAGCTGAAAGTCTCCCACATCCTTCAAGTTTTACTGAAAATTAAAGGTCTCCAATCTTAACACCCTCTGATTAGAATAAATAATATCAATTCTGCATAAAGACGCAGCAAACTACACAACTTAAATAATCTCTTGTCTTTTAAGATTGGCAAAAAAAAAACCAAACCCACCATCTATTTTTCAGACTGATTTTAAAGACAAAAATACTGATGTCAGATCCTTAGAGTGTTGTATGCTACGTGGTGTTTTTGTTCATGTTTAGCAAAAGATTGCAGCTAAATTTTGCCATACAGAGAGAAGGTGAGAATTTTGCCTTAGCTATGGCTTACGGAAAATCTATGAGCTCATCAACAATAACTTGTCAGAAATGAGACCAAGAAAAATACATTAAATTTAAAACAACACCATCCTGTCAACATTCTGAAAGAAAGGGTTCAATATTTATAAATTATTTTAAAATCCCCAGAATATGGAAGAAATGATGGGATGGGAAGAAGAAAGAAGCAGTTTTATGTTGGACCACCACACTTAACACTTCTGTTCTGTAAGTTCTGTGGTAAAAACATGTTTGGCAACCTCCTCTGCCCAGACGTCACCAGAAGGAAATCAGAAGAAAGTAAAAGCAAGGAAAGCTAATACGTATGCAATTTTGGTTGGTTTTTTTTTTTCTTTCATCTTGGGGCGATTTTTCTGTTTAGCAGTCATTTCAGCAGGTTTATCATAGAATGGTTCGGGTTGGAAGGCACCTTTAAAGCCCATCCAGTCCAACCCCCCTGCAAGAAGCAGGGACATCTCCAACCAGATCACGTTGCTCAGAGCCTCATCCAATCTGGTTAGCCTCATCCAGCTAACTTGCACTATGCAAATTTATAAAGAATATAAATTAAAAATTAATATTATTATAAAGGTGTTCTTTTTTTTTCCTGGTCAGTTTGTGTAAATTTTTAGTATATGTGTACCAAAGTAATATTTATTTTTTTTCTCCCCTGGAATGTCTCTTCCCTCCTTGTTCTCCTTTTACTCCTCTTACCCCCGTTGTCCTCCTCTCAGTTTTGCTGCTCTCAGTGCTTTCACTGGTATATTTGGCTTTGGTCCCCAATTCTAAGCATGAAAACATTTGTTTTGAAGATGATGCATATCTAAGGAAGCCTAAGCAAAGCATGCATTTTGGCATTGACCTAAATTGCTTCATAAGCTGAAATATGCTACAATGATTTTCCTTTAAAAATGGAAAGAATAGGTAGAAATTGTTAGAGGCATACCGTTTTCCTGTATGATAACACTAAGTAGGTCTTAAGTTCCTGTGCAGATGAAGATGGTATTACTCCCATCAGAAATTGCTATAGAAACTGGACAAAAACTCACTGGACAGGATGCCCAGAGAGGTGGTGGGTGCCCCATCCCTGGAAACACTCAAGGCCAGGTTGGATGGGGCTCTGAGCAACCTGATCTGGTTGGAGATGTCCCTGCTCCTTGCAGGGAGGTTGGAGTAGGTGACCTTTGAAGGTCCCTTCCAACCCTAACCATTTTATGATTCTATAAAAAAAGAGAGGTGCACTGTGAAGTCATGGTCATATCAATAGCACGTGATACAACAACATGACATCAGAATAACATCATTTTGTTCCCTTAAAGCACTGTTGTGCTGTTCATCATTATTTATCTCCTTTCCTGAAAAAGGAAATAATAAAAATCTTTGCATGTGCAAACACTGAATTTAACAACACTGATCTCCTTATTTCCCAAAATAAGCAGTGCTTCATATTCAGATTTTGTGGCTGCTTAATATATAAGCCAAGACTTTCAGGGCAATGGATCCATCTGATATAAAAGGCTGCCAAGGTACCTAAAAAGGTATTGAAAATACAAGAGACCTGCCCCAGGAATGTAAAAGCTTGTCCCATTCTTAGTCAGCTGTGAAAATATTTAAAATTAGTTATCATTCAAGAGTGTACCTGCATATCTGAACCTCGTAGCCAAGATCCATGGGGTCATTTGGAGCTGTTCCTGCTTGAAAATCGCTGACATTAAAAGAGGATAGTGTATGGTTCACGAAGCCATGCATGGTGCCATTCTCACTGTACATATACAGGTACACGAGGCGTGGAATGAAGTCGGATGTGAATGAGATCACAAATGCCTAAGCCATAAGAGTAAAGAGTGAGCGCAATATTCAGGCAGTGGTAAAGTTCATAATATCCTCAAGTCTGTCTCGCCCAAACAACTCAACGCAACTCAGCGACTGCTCCAGAAAACAAGGGGGAGACTGCACAGGGTCCTAAAAATGGAGTGTTCCCTGCTGCAACAAGGTAGTGTTTGCTGCTTACTCTTCCGAGTTGCAGGATATTGATGGAGTAGTTCCACTGAGATCTCTACGTGGATAGCAACTGCAGCTCCCCCGAGAACGAAGCTGCCGTACCCCCAGCGCCAGAGGAAAGCAAACCGCGGCGCTCTTTCCCTGTGCCCCAGTCACAGCTCGTCCCTGATGCGTTGCACGAGGTCCAATTGATGGATTTCCAAGTTCTTTTCTGTTCCGCAAACAAGTGACAGGGAATTGACTCTTCAAGTTCTCATTGCATTGCAAAAGGCCCTTAATTGTATGTGGTTTTTAACTCCAACAAGATAAAAGGATGAGTAGAATGAGCCAAGTTTTATTTTTATGGTCATAAAAAATGTGTTTTATTTGGTTATTTTAAAAGGTTTTCTAAAAACGTCGTGCACAAAATGCAAGACAGCCAATTCAGCTGAGTTCTGCATAACTTTAGCCTTTCTCGTTTGTTATTATTATGAAAGATTCTCACTGGTGTAAATCTCATGTACGTGTGGAACAAACACAGTACAAAATGTTTTACTTATTTTGTGGTAAAGCGGGGTAGTACATAGATCAAAGAAAGAAAACCAACACTGGATTATGATGAAGAGAGACTATACTGAAGAAAAGAGAAGAAAAAATAAAAAAGATAAATTATTTCCAAAGGAAAAGAGGAGAAATGGTAAAGACAAATTAAGGCAGCGTACCAGATAACCAAAAGAATGGTTTGGCCATAGCACAACAGACACCTGTGGGCAAAGCGAAGGAATTTCCAGTCTGGATAATGGTGAAAAAACCGAGAGGGCTCATGGACATGTAAGCCTACACGGCTGCTATTTTGATGCACTGCAAACATGTTTTCAGCTTGTCCTTCAGCTTTTTTTTTTTAATCTTTTCCCAGGTGGGGTGCAGTGAGGATGGTCATTGTGGACGTCTAGCCATATAGAATATTAGATAAGTACATAAATGCATATATTAACATCTGCTAATATTTTCTAAGGGCTGGGATGTCCACTGTGGAAGTAAATAAAAATATTTTCGTGGATTTTCAGAGCTATCTGAGCGAGAGCAATGCAGTTTGAGGCCAGATTTTCAACAGAGGAACACTGCGTTCTGATGAGCTGAACTAATTTGCAGCCAGTTGATGACCTGACCCTATGTAGGTTTTAGCAGTGAAGTTAAAAAAATACATCATCTCAGTGATGTATTTTCTCAAAAGAGCAAACGTAAGCAGTGGTCTTAATTTTTTTGAAGGGCAAAACTGTTTTTTAAAAAAATTCTGGAAAAAAAAGCTGCAATGGTGACTTACTATTTTATATTATTGCTACTACTCTCACAACTTTAAAATAAACCCTGCATCCAATTCTCTAATATTTCAGAAAATTTCTAAATTATATACTTTCACTCAATTTGAAGGGATTTATGCTGAAATAAAACTAATGGAGCAGAATGGAAAAGCCAGCTTATTGAATTAAAATTTTATTCATGCCAAATTACTTACATTTATTATGACAGCAAGCTTTCCAATACCTCTGAGGATATTATACCAGATTCCTAAGGAAGGAGACAAACATGTAAATGCTGTTCCAGTCGTTAAAATTAGATAAATTACATTTTTAGTTCACACTATTAGGAGTACTTATGACTGTGCCGAACTAGAGTTATATTTCAAATAAAAAAGAACAAATCATAAGAGATTATTTTAATGACCTTTAAGGAAAGGGAGCCCAACTCTGTCTTCCACAGCTATATTTAAGCACCTTTTTTTTTTTTTTTTTTTTTTTTTTTGAGGATTTCAGCTAAAAGCTTCTTTAAGGAAAAGGAGAACAAAATTGAGACAGAAGAATGTTGGCATAGGTAGAAAAGAAAAACATAATGAAATTTCATTCAAACTTCTCAAATACTTGAGGAGAAAAAAGAAACCTACAGATACAGAGCTGGAACCTCCTCATACGTGGTGCAGAACATGCTGGTTTACCAATTTTAAGGATCTGAGTCTGTTTCTACACCTTCTCATCACTATTTATCCTACCTCAGTTTTGAGAAAGCAAAGCTCCAGAGGAGCCACTCGATGGGATTTTTCCATTTTCATCTGGGAACCATAAAGATACAGGTTTCCTCAGCATGAGCTTTGTGCATTCAAAATGTACACCTACCAACTTCGTACTGACTCAGGTTCAGTCCCTCTAAATTTACTCTGAGGATGATGCACGAAGTCCCACAAGGGGCTCTGCCCCTTCCCCATCTCCAGATGCCATTCCTCATGGAAAGGCTTCTCTGGTGTCTACATAAAGTGCTGGTTTAGTCTGTCTGATGCCAGTTGTTACCTACTGCCTTTAGCAGGTGGGACTTTCTCCCTTTCCCGATTCTGCTGATGCCTGCCTTAAAAATTTGACTGGTTTGTCTGTGGCCATCTCACAGTCTTTGATTTTGGGATGTCTCTGAAAGAAGTGGGGTTCTTTCACCCACAAGAGTGGGACTGAATTGCAATTAACATCCTCTCAAAACCAGAACCAAAATAACGCCCAAAACTAAAAACACAACCAAGAAACCAACATCTCCACCAGCAACCTTAGCCCACAGCATCAAACGAGCCAGCCACAAAACACTGCAAAAGCAGTGTGGTAAAGGCAATAGCATGACAAAACACAATGTGTTCTTCAACTCTAGGATGATCTTAGGCCACAAGGATGAGCTCAAGGAAAAACTCTGCTTGCACAATACCAGAACAAACACTGACTTTGGTTACAGATTGTAAACTTCTCCGCTGTTGCTGACTGGTTCTGTAATATGAATAATTATTTTAATGACCTTTTTAGCCCTAAGTAACGAACATTTGGGAGAAGTAGCTTCCTCATTACATACACCCACAGCCGTTAGCCCCTCGCAGAAAGGGGAGGACTGATTTGTTTTCACTGTACAACCGCAAAGCCCAGTTCCAGCTGGATTCACAGCGTCTTTCAAGCTTCACCCTTCCAAAATTCATGCTGAGTAGGGTTGAAGGGATACATTTACCCACAGACTTTTGAGTCTCCTCTCATTCCCAAGTGCATTTCTCCAGGCTGGTCCAGAGTTATTAAATGCAGAAAATTTTGCTTCTGCAAGAAAACTGCATTGGCAGGAAGGACTGTTGATGTGCAGAACCATGCGAGATATTTCACTATTGTATCGATCATTTTGATTTGAAAAGTGCTGTTGTTTACTTAATAAAATATTAATCTGAATTTAAAGCTCTGGTCTTGCTATTTTAAAAGTAAAACCTTGATAAGTTGTGACAGTTCACAGTTAAGCCACAGTCTAATGTTTTGAATTTTCCTATAAATATCTTCCTGTTAATGAAACTAACTCAGCATAATAATATCCTGCCATCAATCCAGGAACAAACAAACAGCTTATATGCACTTACCTATATCCTTTGCTCTGACTGCTACCGGTCTCCTCAGCTCAGTAACAAATTTTTTGGCATCCAGACGGATTTCAATGATATTGTTCAACAAAGCAAACAAAGGTGCCAGCGGGAAGGATGCGACGAACAGAGTTACAAACCCAAACTGAATAACTGAAAAGAAAAAGAAACCATTTCAGTGGCTGTGGTTGGTATTTATCAAATGCATGCATCAGCAAGTCGGTGCCATCCCCTCAAATTCTAAAAATTCAACATCACATTTTCTGGGTCAGGTACGGTTGATCTGACCGCCGCTCCATACGGGTATTGACGAACCATTTGCCCCTCTTGTAAAAGGCAAGGCAAAGTAATAAGAAAGGATGGGGAAACCCCTAAAACACTTTTGCTGTGGGCAAGGCTGGCACAGAAGTGGTCTGAAGGACTGGCATGACGGCAGTGACCATGTTAGCTCTACATAAACTTGCCATGCTCTACCCGGCAGGTTTTTAGCCCTCGCTAACCTAACTGGAAGCTTTCTCCTCTAGAGTATAGACACTTGTCATCTTCAAAAAGGACACGACTGATTCTCCACCTGTACTGGGAATAACTTGCTTTCTACAACCTGGGATTGTATTTGCTTTTGTTTGATGAGGACATCGCGTGGAAGTGACACTCATCCTGGTACTGTTAGCGCCCTGACTTTCTTTTCCTCTGTTCCAGATGCTGATCTCACTAAGTGCATCTTTTATTATTAGGAGCCAACAGCATGACCTTGTAGTTTGTACAATTAAATTTCAATCTGTTTCAACTACACTGAAAATCAAGGTCATGAGATATTCTAATTTGCCTTTGCATTTACTGGGCATGCCAATTTTGGGTGTTGGTATACTTCATTATCCTTTGCCACTATTTTTGCCTCATCATTCTTTAAAATGCTGAATAAAGTTGCTCTTTGGAGTCAGATCCTTCAAGAATGTCTGATACTGTAGCAAACAGCATTATGTCAAACAGTTCTCAGCCTTTCCAAAACTGAAAGTGGGAAAAGAAATGTAGTTGTACAGCCAATAGCCAGTGCTTAAACTCCATATCACTCACTCCACATAATACATTATTTGAAAGAAAAATTATGTGACCTGTCAAGTACAACCTGGTCAACATGCACATATGTGTCTCAGAAGATTTAGTCCAGATTTCAGAGAACAAAAACAATCTGGTGTGAGAATACGCAAAATTCTGAATTAAGTAGCTTATTTCCAATGTGGGGTACAACTGATGATAAAATATCATGCCTCACAATCTCAAGTTCATGCCGTTTAATCACTTGCATCTGAAACTTGACAGTGACATGGTCACACAGGTTGAAAGAAAATATCTCTGATGTAGTGCATGAACAGCAGAGAGCACAGTTCATCCCTAGAAGCAGCCAGTGGTTGACTGAACCATGCCACCGTCGGAGACTATACACTTTAATTATTAAGTTATGCCTCATACCCACTGTCCACCAAATCTGCGGTTCAAAACCCTCAGCTCTCCATCCCAATTAGTCAGAATAATTATGGTTTAAAATGCCTTCTTTCCACCTCACTCACTCATTTCCATATATTCCGGGGTAAGTCCAGCGAAAGGCTCCAGGTTATAGTCCACTTCATAACGCTGCTTCTTTTTCAGGTGCTCTTCGTGGTCTAAAGAACGTCGACGCTTTAATTTCATGTATCGTATAAATTTCTTCATTTTTCTGGAGGAAAGGAAAATGATGCAGTTAGCATGCCATTCTGGTCACAGTGCCCATTTTTTCAGTTATTTTACATTAACAGACACAATAAGCATCATAATTATTTTCCTAAAAACTGTGCAAGAGCCACAAATTGCTAAAAGTATCAGGGATCATGATATGCAGGTACAGAAACACAGTTATAATCAAATCACATGTTCAGTATTACAGCTCTGGCTAACCAGTAGGAAAGCAAGAGATTGCTGAACATTTTTTTGTGTGTTCGGCATTGTTGGATGCAGTTGCAGCAAGGATGCAGGTATTTGCACTGCAGCAGACACAGGCTTACTACAAAAATCTTGCAGGTAGCCTACCTGAATATCACCTACGTGATGTTCATGTCAAGGGACAGTGGATACTCAGCGTATTGTACGCATCATAAAAAACATATTTAAAAAAAAAAACCCAAACAAACCAAGAGTTGCTACTTACGGGATGCCAATCTCAAACAAATTGTTCTGAATCAGCTGCTTGCCCAACATGATAATACTGAGCTGGATACACAACTCCATTAGGCAACCACCTGGAGCACACTGGGGTGGACAGAGGAAACATCAGTCAGAACACCTGGGGCGGATGGTTCTCCCCCCCAATGTCATTGCAGATGGGGTAAAATGCAATTACCTCTTCCATTCGGAAAGAATGGAAAATGTAGACGTAGTCTCCTGGACGTCCAACAAATCTAGGGCACAATGGTTAGAATTATAAGCTTATTATGTACTTTATACTTTTTATATTTGATTCCTAAAGTCATTTATGTCAAACGCTATGCCTTTGAGTGGGAGCACCTAATGTTTAGCCCTGAAAAAGTCAATTAGAATGTATTTGTTTTATTTTAAAGAGTAAGTCCTGTTTACTGAGTAAACAACTCAGTAAAACTGCAAGTCGTGTGTCCTACAATACAAGTCTGGCAGAAATTCTCTAAGATAATCCTTATTTCTGTTGCGTTACCCCCCAAAAAAACCCTTTAACAAATTTGAAACGGCAGAGTACCAGGTCTCTGCTTCATCCCTTGAGGCTACAGAGTTTTTGGGTCAATACTGAGGAGTTTTTTAATTAGATTTACGCTATCATCCAACTATGGACTTAGCTTAGCTACAGCTGCCTCACAAGCAACAAGCTGAAACCCTAAACAGCCCTTTGCATTACTCACCGGCCTTTGAAGAAAGCGACATAGAAAATGGGTGTGTAGGTATTGACAAATTTCAGCAGGAAAGCCTTAAAAATCAGCCGCTCTTCGAAATTCTTGTCAGTCTTTGGCACCTCTGGAACCAATGTGACATGGATAAGAAATGTTAAGGAATTATCCTACCTGCAACATTGCAAGATCTTATAAACGTGGACTTTGAAAAACATCAGCCATCTTCTAAACAAAGAAGTATATATATACACATGTATATTTTTATATAAATGTATATATATTAAAGCAATATGGCCTCGCTGAAGTCATTGGTCAATCTGCTGAGGATCTCACTGTTCGGATGTGTTACAACAGTAATTCCAATTTCATTCCACATCCAGCTGATCTCGATGACAATCATTTCTAGATGGACAAGAACTTGTCTGAAAAGATTTCTGGACCTTTTGTCACTGCTGCTTTTTGGAAATGATTCAAAAACATTTTTTTCTACAGTGTTTTTTGGCACTCGCAATTTTGTATTTCTTGAGATGTCTTATGCCAAATAAAAAAATTGCAGAAAATTAAAATAGCAATTGTATGATATAGAAGAGTGAAGTTCAATATTAGGTAGGGGCATTTCTGCTGTACCCCATAACTGGATTAGTGTTAGTTAGTATGACCACTCTGAAAGAAAAACTTCAAAAATAAAGCTGAATCCACGAGTGCTTTGATATTTTGAAGTAGGTGGTTAGAATTTTAGCCACATATATGAATTTCCTAGGTTTGCTCACCACTTTGAAATCAATCACAAAAGCCAGTCATTTGGGTCCTCTCATTTGCTCTAGCAAATATCGGTTGAGGATTTCAACCTACCGATCTGAGTTAGCCACCTTGCGATGCAGCCGTATACTTCATCCAGGATGATGATGACCACCAAATTGATGATGACCGCGGTGGCAGTGACGGTGACCCTCACGCTTGACCGGCCCGAGGGAGTTGAACTGATTGCCAGCGCCGCTGCTGTCGAGATCCTGTAAATGATGACTCCGAACACGATAGCAAACGTCAGCCCGACCTGCAGGAAGGAACAGCACAGCCTCTTATGAAAGATTTAACTATAAATACTTTGCGTGGGACTTAGCAATGACCTTAAAAATGGGATCTCTGGGCCACATCCCAAGTCCGCCCAATTCTGCATTAAAGCTCCCAATCACTTTGATGAACTGTGGGAAAAGATCTTCTTTTGCTAGGAATTTAATCATCACATGAAAAAAAAAAAAAATAATGATGCCACAATCATATGCAAAAGGCTTTTTTTTTTTTTTTTAAAGGCACTTAAATGTAAACTACTTGCTTATATTAAAAATATTAGTAGGCTTTTTTTCAGCCCTAACGGCGATAGCATACATGGTATTTGCTTTATTATAAAAGAAAGGCAGAGTTGAAGCAGAGAGCAGTATTTCAGCTTAAGTCTGAGCACAAGCCTTCAAATACCCTACTCAGGCTTGTTATGCTGTCATTATCCTAAACTGGAATTAAATCTGATTAAATCAACACACTTCCTGGCAATGCCAAGGTGCACAAAATCTTATTCAATTTTTTGTTGCTGAATTACAGAAATAATTTTTAAATGTAATTCTTCTAAAGGTACTGATTCTTCAGCTGAGAGGATTAGATTTACTGCATTTCCATTCTCTGAAAACACAAATATATATTAAAAAAAAAAAAAAGCCCAGACCAGAATCCCTATCCCAAAAAAACCCAAATAAACTGAGTTAGTCTGGTGCATTCACCTTTGGAAAGGGCTTAAAGCTTTTTTATCCATCTGCCAATCTGTTCCACGTCTTGAATGATTATTATCTCTTTCAAAATTTGTTTCAAATGCTGATGCTTTATCAGCAAATGGGAAAAGGCTGCTGTCATCATTATTTCACCTTTTTCTTGAATTAAGTGCTCTGTTTGCAATTCTCTTGTTACATGGTATAACCCTAAAGTTGACTGATTTATTAAAAATCTTTGCAGTCAGATTGCAATTGGCCACATCATTTCTTTCAAAAAAGTTTGGTATAAAAATGAGGCCGTTCTCTGCTTCCTGACCACTTTCTGAGAGGATTCTCTGTACTTTTTAAGTTTTGTCCCATCAATGATGGTAGTAATCTTCACTTCAGTGCCCTCATTTTTCCCCTACCCCCTATTTAGGTATTCTTATTTTTTTACTGAAAAGAGTCAGCAAAGTAGAAACTCAAGCTCTTCAAAATATTTCAGCTTATAAAACAATAAAATGCTTGAATTTTTTTTCTGAGGAAAAGCCATTGCGAACCACTTCAATCTGATAGAAGTCTGTCATGGTTTCACTAACGTTTCCATTCCTTCTATTCTATAAAAGGACTTTCAGGCTTTGCCAGGTGATGCTTACCATGAAGATAATGCCAACAAAATTGGTTAAATAGGCTGGAAAACGATCCTTCCATGTCAGCTTTTCTTTATCTGTCTAAAATTTGGGGAGAGAAAAGGGTACATTTAATAAAGATGGAGCGTGTGATTTTGCACGTGTGACAAAAACAGAGGGGGAAAAAAAAAAAAGGCTAGCCAATACACAACCAGTTAGAGGATGTAAAGACACAGTGTTTACAGTTAACAATTCCACACAGGCAAATTGTTTACTCCATCTCGAGGTTCAATTTGGTCCAGCGCCTGCACTGCGACTATAAATAAAGCAGATTTTTCTGTATACTTTTTGAAGGAAACATGCAAATAGGCTGTCATAAACCATGAAGTAAGATCTCGTTACTGTTAAATATTTTCTTTTGCTTTCCCTAGACAAATTCTCCTTCTTCCCCTCTCCTTCCCCAGTTAATATTTGCAGCTTTGCGGTTGCACAACTGGTTCCACTGAAATATAGAGCAAGTATCCTACTAACTCCAAGATGAATGCACGTTGGATAGGGAAGATCTTGTTTTGGTTGCGTGATAAGCCTTGAAATTCCTTCAATGTGAGTGATTTTTAATGACCCGACCATCCGCATGGTATCCAATGGACCACGCCAATAGGAGTTAAGATGCACATGTATAATAACTCGTTATGGGATACGCTAAATCCAATCAACCAGCCACTGCCTGAATTTGGGTATGAAAATTTCACTTAGAGCAGTGTTGCTCATCTAGAGTCCTTCATGAACTTTGATGCCGGGAATTGTTTCTAAACACCAGAAAATAAACAACAAAAGGAACATTACGGAAGATGACGCACGCGTTATAACGAACATAAAAATATTACTCGGATTCTATTTTTATTACATGCACGTTGTCTCAGGGAAGTGCAAGCAACTCTTTCGACACACGGGCCATGCTCCACTGCAAAATGTAGCATCAGTCCGGGACGGTAAATCTAAGATTAGCCATGCAGTGCCATTCCCAATGCACAGAAAGAGCGTCCCAAAGAGTGCTGAAGAAACAAGGGGAGGAAGGGGAAGAAACCCAGAACTGAATGTGAATATTAAACAAAGGTTCAACAGCCAAAAACAAATTGATTCATGTCTTCCATAATTACTCATAATTTGAGTTTCTTCATAAGTTTGAATAAAAAGAACCAATTTCACCCCAGCCATGACTGTCTTAACTCTTTGTCTCCATTTGTTTGCTGTCTCTTCTGGAAAATAGCGACGCTTCTGATGGCATTCAAAGGAAACAAAAACAGGATCGGGCAATATAGCATTACAAAGCACTGCTAAATTCATCTATACAGTCTCTACTGACCCAGTGGACATAGCAGTTTAGCCATGAGTGAATGCTCAATTAGTTTGCTTAAGGCTTTGCGTTTCAGCTTTAGGTTAATAAAACATAACAACAATAAAAAAACCAAACTCATGCCCCAAATCCTGGGGTAGACCAAGCAATGCTGCAAAGGATTTTCCCTTTTTAATTTAGGATTTTGCTCTTCTTCTTCCTTTATGATATATAAAGAATGTTCAAAAAGTTGGTTTTTTTTTTTTTTAAATATATCTTTTTAATTGGACTTCTCTTGAAAAAATACGAGCAATTTCTGGTTTAGCTTTAGATTTTTTTTTTTCTTAAAGAAGTTTTCCAAGTTGTCTTACAACTGTTGAATTTGAACTTTAGCACTCTAGATCCCAATGACAAATAATTACCGAGCCTTTCAGAAAAAAATCTCCTTTTCTCACGTTTCCCAAATTAGTAACATCCAGATTGAACACAGCCCAAAAAGTTATAAATAGTCCGGTTAAAAAAGAAATCCTTTCTTAATTGCTCATCTTTCATAGTCTGATATTTGGAAGGCACCATTCATTAATTGTCCGATTACCCTCCAAGTCTTCCCCATTTAAGATCTGAATTCCTAATACACCCCAAAGTACAGCGAGCCGCAGGTTTTTAGCGGAATACAGCAAAGTCCATCTTCCAACATTGTTTATCCAGGATATAAGAGGGCAGGAGCCCAAATTCTCTCTCTTCTGCAAGGGATTTTAATGCGGTGCTGCAAGTAAGGTATTGCACTTGATGCTGAACCGCTTACATACCGCATCCTGTAGATTAACGGGAAGAAACCACCGTCAGCTTGGTGACTTCTTCTAAGAGAGACCCAACGGTACTCAAGTACAAGCAGACGACAAAATCAGGTACACTTAGTGTAATGCCACTCTGTGTGTGCTGTCTCTTAAAGCGTATTTAATGTTAACATGGTTGTCGCAGTTGTATTTTCATGGGTTTTTCATAAAATACCAATTTAGGGCATGGTTCCACGCTACTGTGCCATTGGCAATGGATACTAAAGAGGAATTTCTGCCGACAGATTTTGCTTATGCCGGAACATTTACTTCTCTGCTTAAAAACGCCGTCATACAAGCAGCTGAATTCTTGCAGTGAAGGGGGAATAACCTCTGGTAGGGTGGAAACCAGGGGAGAAAAGGAGCTTTTTCCAATCGGTCTGCTGCCGACAGACAGTGATAGGGAAGGAATTACAGCCTTCAGCGAAAGGGCAGAGAAGCTGCTCGTAGAGATGGCACCATCCATCGGCGAGATGCATGTGCCCCGGGGGTGACGGGCGGCATCGTTTTTCCCGGCGATGGAAAGACCGCGTTAAAAGCAGAAGTGAGCGCTACCTTATCCGGTGGGATAAAATGGAAGTTACATTTTTAAAAGGCAGAAAGTTATCAAAGCTAGAAATTGGCAAGGAAATTGGTGTTAGTACTCTTCCTTAATGCTCTAGGAATATTTTTATTTACAAACAAAGTCTAGCAAGACAGAAGACCTCTCCTGAGAGGCGTTAGGTATTATACTAGCACAGAATAAGATGTTTGGCTACAGTTTTTCTCAAAGTTGGTCCATGAGCCTAACAGGAGTGCCCCTTTTATTGGGCTCAATTAGCTTCCCTAGTTCCTGTATCTGATTATTAAAGACATTTCTAGACTTAATCAGGTCTGGTGCACTGGCATGCACCAAGTATTCCATGTGTGCTAGGACCAAAGACATCTGAAATTTAAACACAATGTGCAGTGACTCTATTTTTTACCTATTTCTTAGCCTTGAGTCAGTGCCTGCTATAACGACCTTCTTTTTCACAGTTTTTCAGAAGTGAACAAATGGATATTTTTACCATACCTCTTTGTGTTTGTGTTCTTTCCTCAGGGATTTTTCTAAAACTTTAGCTTCGTATTCTGCTCTTGGATGATCCTGTGAAATAAGACATTTTTAATAAAAAGCAAAATTATTTATTTTCTGCATCAGCTACATATGAACTGTTTACATGTATTTCCTGATAACTTCCAAATTTTCTAACTGAATTCAAATTCACTTGGTATGTCATTTATGCCAATTGATAGTTGACTGTAATTTTAAAAAATGTTAAATCCCATATCATTCGCAGTTCTACAGCAGCAACTGCAGAATGATCTGCCCTCACGATCAGCCAACCACATGCATTTTATGTAGATTAAATTTAATACACAAGAATATACAGCACAACTCGCAGACAGCGTGGTTCATGCCGTGTGACATTATGCTTGGATTGGAATTTTTTTAAAAATAAAATTAGATTTTGCATGTCATTAACTGTCATTTCAGTGATCCTCAGCTCATGAGAAAAACAGTTATATGCTGTCATTATCAAAATACTTGGCTTTGGGATCCCAGAAGATTGTCAGTTGGGGTCTTCCCCTAATCCTGTCTTGGCCAGCATCCACCCATCACCCATGTGTATTGAAGGAGAGGAATTAGGAAACGCTCGGAAGTAAGAGACAGCCAAAAGAATCAGAAAGATTAACGAATTCAGAATTCACGATAATTATGCATTCACAAAAGATCCAGAATTCACAATTATGCGTCGGATGGGAAACAGAACGGAGCTGAAAAAAGTCTGAATAAGTGGAGAGGGGGAGGGTGTAAAGACAAAGCAATCAGTGGGAGATCTAAAGAAAATCTGATGCTCAAAAAAGAAGATGTGGAGATCAAAAGATGACATTCATCAGTAATAAAAAAAGATAGGAGCAATTAAAAAAAAAAATGTTTTCCAAACCTTGACTGCCTCCTTCAGGAAACCAGAAAAAAAAAACAAAAAAAAAAACAAAACCAAGAAAAACAAAAACAAAAACAAAAAATTGATTACTGAACTGTCACAGATCATATTGGATTTATATTTTTAAAATTACACAAAACAAGTACAGGTACAGTGGATGGCTAGATACTCCCAGAGAAAAATCAGTCTACTCATATCCTACAACATTTATTAACGTTACTCAAGTACTGCATGAACTAGATGTCCTAAAATCACCAGAAGATGAGACGCTTTTTTTTGGTATATCCCTTGAAACCCTGACTCTTCAACATGATCCTAAGTTAAGTTAGGACTTAGGAGGGACTTAAATTCTTTGCTAAACTCATGACTGTATTATCCAGCGTTGACTATACCAAACAAAGAATAAACTATACTGTATTGGCAGCTGCTAGGTGAGTGATGTAGGGCTCTGAACTCAGGCACGACAGGGACAGACATCGGAAAGATACAGTTAATCCTTTCTGCTTTCATGTATGTTAACAACAAGTTCCCAAAAATAAAAGAAGAGTACAGTATCCAGGGAGTAAATCCCTGTATTCCCTCCCAGTAAACCAGGTGTGGTCTACCAAAGCACATGCCGTGGGGGCTGCTGGCATAGTGTGCCTAAATATATTACGGAGGAGATAAACACGTTAAGAGGAGATAATTCAAGCAGAAA
Source organism: Tetrax tetrax (assembly GCA_009806455.1). Taxonomy (NCBI): domain Eukaryota; kingdom Metazoa; phylum Chordata; class Aves; order Otidiformes; family Otididae; genus Tetrax; species Tetrax tetrax. Next base: position 458,939 of record WHYT01017347.1, read on the forward strand.
GATTTTGGGGGCGAGGGGAACAATAATGGTGCCAGGCTCATCAAGCTGCATAGTGTTAAACCCAGGGCCCGTGAGGTCTTCTGTTTCACGTGAGCAATATTTGTTGTGTATCTATTTAGAACATCTAGTGATACGGCAAGGGCAGTCGTACTGACTTTAATAATAATAACAGGAGAAAAAAAAAAAAAGCCAGCTGGCCAGCAAACAAAGCGGTGAACGCCTGTACAGACCGCAGGGCCAAGCTCAGATCCCGCCGCGGGGTTTTGGCAGCGCGGCTCGTCACCTACGGTGGGAAAATGGAAGGGACCCGCACATCTCCAGTGCTCCTGAACGGCAGAGCAGTCCTGGGCAAGGCTGCTTTAGGAAGGTGTTTCCTTTTTTTGGAAAGTGCCAGAATTAAAAATAAAAAGGTGGGATACAGCTTCTCAGCTGGCTGAGGATTTTCTCTCTTTTCCTTCTAAAACTTCTTTGACTTTTAAGACCTTTTTTCATACACATTCAGCTCTTCGTGTTATTTAACACATTTAGTGTAAACCTGGCTAAGGATATTTTATTTTTTTTTAGCAAATGAAAAAAAAAAAAACCAAAACACCTCCACATTTGTGTCCATCCCAACAGCCCAAGCCCACATGTCTGGCAATATTTTCTTAGATATTTTCCAAGTCAGGGCTTGACCTTGCCTCATTAAAAGTTAATAGGAATTTCTCAATGCTTTTTTACAGCACTGTAACTTTATCAGCTTCGATACATTTGTTTCTGATTTACAGCAGTGGGAGATGAATGAAGTCCTTGGTTGTTAGCACCCTGACATCAGCCCAGGAGTAACGTCTGAGCTGTATATTCCACACCTACCCTGCTAGGTGTGACCCGACTACAGACTTCAAAAAAAAATTAGATTTTGAGGTTATAGAATTACGTTTCTACGGCAACAAGACCTACTAATCATACCCTTGCTATAAAAACCTCAAATGGTTCATGCATAGGATTTTCCTTTCTTCTAAATGACAGAACCGCCCCAAGAGCAGTTCCCCTTGAGACAATGTCTACGGTCTCGGGGCAAGGAGCTATCGGTAACACCATGGTGGAAGCCAAAGAGTCAGAACTGAAGGGACAAACCTCCTCCTCTTCAAACCCAGTCAGGTCCCACCTGTAGTTGAGACGCATCTGTTTTCTCTTCCAGTGTTCCATAAAGGTGGCAGCTGAAACAACAGTTTAACAATTATTTTGACATTTTACAAAAAACCCCAAACAAACAAACAAACAAATGCGTCAGCCTGTGGGATGTGTCTTAGGAGACACGTTTGGCCATGCTCTGCATCGCCTGCTGTACATCTGCAGGCTCTCTCCTCCAAAAGGTCTCAGCACACCCAATATTGTATCATGTACCAGGCTGAGGTAACTTCATTTTTGTCGCTCTTTTATTCAACAGTAACGTCTATCTGGGAAACACCAATTAACAGTGCTAGGAGCCAACCTTTTTATTTAGGCAAGCTAAAAGAAAGGGCATTTATTGCAGCCACATCTTCATGTAGGAAGATGCCTACAATTTTTTAAGGGGTGTAAGAAAGTCAGACGCCTAAACTTATTTAAATATTTGTATGTGCGGCTAATGATATTGTTGGTGTTCATCTGCATATAATTCCTTCCATAATTCTATACAAAATATGAATGACTTAACTAGCCTTGCACTGATGGGATAGTTGTTTCCTCAAAGATATCAAGATAAAGCATTTTTATATTGTTGGAATTAGATCCATGTAGTGGTCACAATAGCATGGTTAGCTCCAATCATCACACCCCAACCCAAACAGTGTGAAAGCTGCAGGTGGGCAGGCTGTTGAAGAGGGAGCCGTTAAGGGCTTTTGTCATTAGAAACACTGCCATTTTCTTTTTGGTGGAGAAGACTTACAGAAAAGAAACCCCATTAAAGCAATTTTTGAGTCCCAACGAACGATTCCGGTCTATATCAGTCTATCTGCCTCTGAGACCGGGCAAGTTCTCAGAGGACATATTTAGATGCTGGGAATACACCAGTGTTGTATAATAAATAAGTGATTATGAAAGAGGCAAGTCTACCAAGAAATGGTGGTCCTAGGGGAGTTGCCTGCAATGATTATTAACAGATGTGCTCAGAAACATTCATATCCAGAAAAAAAAAAGAGGCAGGGAGAGGGTAAGAAAGTTGAATAGAGAGGAAAGGACACCCTCATGACTGGAACCAGGCTAGGATCACGACATTCATTTGCCTTCCAAGCGAAACTCTCATGTACAAAACTTACAACTCAGCTCCTTTACAAGTCATAGGCTTCCCGTAAATCAGGACGGCCCTAGCTGTATCTTAAGAGGGTCTGTGTCGTGGTCCTGGAATTGCCACCCCATTTTCATATTTCATCTGGGCCCATAACTGGAGCTTTAAAATTCCCAGAGGTTACTGTCCAGATGATCTTATCTGGATTCTCTGACTTTTTAAATGCCATTTAATACCAAACAGCACTGGGTTACGATCCATGTTTAATGCTAAACTTCTGACTGGGGCCCAGCTCGGTGCTATAGCTGTTCTAACACTCGTGTGAGTGGCGTTCTCCAGGGTGTTACAATGCCGCCACAATACAAAGAGAACCTGGCCAAATATCTGCTCATAATAATCATAGAATCATAAATGGTTTGGGTTGGAAGGGACCTTTAAAGCGCATCCAGTCCAAGCCCCCTGCCAGGAGTAGGGACATCTCCAACCGGATCAGGTTGCTCAGAGCCCCGTCCAGCCTGGCCTTGAATGTTTCCAGGGATGGGGTATCCACCACCATTCTGGGCAACCCGGGCCAGTGTTTCGCCACCCTCATTGTAAAAAAAATTTTTCCTAATATCTAATCTGAATCTGCCTCCCTCTGTTTTAAAACCTGTTTTAAAACCATTACCCCTTGTTGTGTCACAACAGGCCCTACTGAAGAGTCTCTCCCCATCTTTCCTGTAGGCCCCCTTGAGGTACTGGAAGACCGCTATAAGGTCTCCCTGAAGCCTTCTCTTCTCCAGGCTGAACAGCCCCAACTTGGGCTAATTTTCTTGCTGTGCTAAGGATGCCCTGAGTCACCTGAGCAGGTTACTTGGGTCTCCTCTGCCTCAACTCTTCAACTGTACATGAACGTCATAGAACTTCTTCTGTGCAGAGGTACTCCCAAATGGTGCTGGAGACTATACATGTGCCTACATTTAGAGGTGGCCAATTTTTGTTGATACTATTTCCTTAAAAAATAAAGTGCTCAATTCATTTAAAAAATAATTTTGACAAATCCTTTAGAAATGAAGTTTGAAATAATGCAAATTGAAAACTACGTGGAAAAAGTTCTAATTTTCCCAATTCAAAAATACCTTTTTATTTATTTTATATTTATTTATTTCATATGGTATTGTACCACAATCAAATTTCATTGTAGTAGCCCAAAGAACTTGAGGAATTTCAGATTCCACTCCAAAACCATCTCAAATATTAAGCCTGATTTTGTACAGAGGACAGAAACTGGCTTCTGCCAATCTGCCTTACTTTGCCCAAGAATGTAAAAAAAATGGGGGACCCATAGTCATTTGCTAAGGAAAGAGAGGCAAACAGCGTTACTTTTTGGATAACAGAGTATTATGTGCTGAGATGCACGTGAGGTTCACAATAACGGTAAATGGGGGAGACTGAAACTGCTACTTGACTCTCCACTTAAGAGCATCAGGCTATTTAAAGTCTCTGACACTGCACCCTGCTTTGGGGTAGATCACATTTCTCCCTACACGCTACATGGCAAGATGATGATCTGTAAGACAGCGATCGCTCCTCTCTGCTGAGAAGCTGGTTGAGTTCAACATTGCCCCCGCAACTTCCCAACTTTCCCCCCAGATCTGCTGCGCTCCTGACTCCCTGCTGTTCCCAAAATCCCACTGCAGGACAATTAGTGTCCTTTTCCTTGCTATACTTGATGACGAGCTCCTAGCATTGCATCTAAAGCATCGTTATCTCAAATGAAGACCTTGATTGAAAAGACACTGCTTTAAATTGAGTTATGTTGAATTGGACTGAAATCAGTTCAGACAAATGGTAATGTAAGAATGGTTCCCTGCCTACTAGAACAAACAAAAACTTGGGCTATGTTTTTAGGATTAAATATAATCCAAAACAGGTTATTTGCTAACTCGCAATGAGATGTACAGGAAGGAGAAACATCACCTTATGCTGCTCTCACTGGCGCTGGGAGTATGTGGCTATCAAACTTCAAAGCTGGGGAGAATAATGCACATTTCCCTGTTCTGTGTAGCCTCTCTGTACAGGGCTCCCAGTTACAAACACGAGTTTTGGACCCTATCAGTTCCCATTTGTCTTATCAGGCCCTCTTGGCCCACAGTGAGGACAACGGGAGGCTCCTCTCCTCCAGCGTCCATGCCTGGTGCAGGGGTGCCCGCGCAAGGAGGTCCCCATCCCTCCTCTGGCAGGGAGGAGAAAAGCCCTCGGTAACCATTCCTGATGACACTCCCACAAAGATTTCATAAGAGGGTTAATATTTTTAATCAGGTTCTACAGACATGCCAGGAAAGGTTATATGATGTGCTCAAAATCAGGGCAGTCAGCGTCAGAAAAAATACCTATAACACCACTGTTCCCACTTCACGGTCTACATGCGTGATGTCTGCCTGCTGATAAACCTAATTGCATCTCGGAGCACACTCAAGAATCGATGTTGATTTGTCCGGAGACGCTAAAGGCCATTACACTTCCCTGCAGAGCCCTCCCCTCAACCCCAGGGTACTTTAATACATTTCTTCTCTAATGTTCTAAAGTGGAAGTTGGCTCTGCAAATAGATATTTATTTTTTTTTTTTGGCAAGCTGTGCAATCCCGTTAATGAAATCTTGACATACCACACAGCAGTTTTATGACAGATGCTTAATAATTTCATTTGATATTCATCTTGAGCAACTTTTTGAATTTTAGCCTTCAGCCCAGAATATAAATTTGGGAGTGACAGTTTCATGGGAAGGAAAAATAAAAAAGAAAGAAAAAAAGATAAGTTCTTTATATAATTAACTGCCTGAGTATAAATACACTGCTTTATCTCTTCTGTTTCTTCCTGTTGTAGTTTAAATAATTAAAAACTTAACATGAAGGCATACATCTTCTTACCCCAGAGAGCCATGAAAACTGAGAAGAAGACAGTTGCAGGGTTATCAAACAGATGACTTGCGCGAGCAGTCGCACAAGCGGAGCTCATCTTCCAGTAGCTGCATGTTCTGTCACATAAGGGACACATGGTGATGTTGTTTCTCTGGTCACACATTTCCATACTGCAACGAAGCAACGAGGTATAGAAAAAGGATGGTCAGTATGGCTCCAGTGACCTTTTCCCCTCTGCACAGGATCTGTTTCTGGTCTGTAGGACCATCAGATGCTGTCCTCCTAGTGCTTTTCAGCTCTTGTCCCAGCAAGGGGTCTGTAACCTACATCATCGTAGGAGCTGAAATCCTCACGCAAGGCTGCTGTCTTCCTCTGTCTCCAGCCCTACATCTATCCCAGGGAATGAGAGGGAGCTTTAGGAGAGGCTTAAGGCTCTATGCTTTTTACTATAAGATCTTACAGGAAAAAAAAAAAAAATTAAAAATCATTCTTGCTTTGAAATACTAACTCCAGCAATAGATAAACTACAAGGGAAGTGCTGAGTATCAAGAAACTGGAGTTCAACCAATTTAACTTCTCTGCACTCCATCTGTGAAACAGCAACAGTGACCCTCCCTTTGATTTTCTTCAACTGTTGGAAGCAGTACAAAGCAATCTTAATGAACAACAACAACAAAAATATCTATTTTTCGATACCCATTATCTGCTTTGTTACTTGGTGCTCATGCTTGCACAAATGATGCGATTTTCATCTACAGCTGATGGTGCATGGAGGGCAAATAATGCAAAATTATAAGGCTTTAAAAACATTATAATACAAAACTTCTTAAAAATAGGACCTCAAGATTTTGTTAATCTGACCACAATTGTGTATTTCAGGCGTGTATATTCTTGATTGATCTTTGTGTCACACAATGCCCTCCCTCAGCATTTTATGATGGGAAGCACTAAAACCCATCATTACCAGTATTTGTTGGTTTGTTTCAACATAATGCTCTGAGTTAGGAAAAAAGAGGAAAAAAAAAAAAAACCCACCTGAGCAACCAGCCAAGAATTATTTTTAGTACATCAATGCAAACCTCCACAAGTAATATTAACAATAAATGCTAATGATTTTGAAACGTGCTGCAGTTCTGCCGCCCACTCTCAGCCCTTGGATGCGCTCCATTGCTTACTGGAAGCAGGAATTGGTGGGACTGCAAAGCTCTCTCACCCGCATGGAGGTGGCTTCGTTTTAAGCGTGGCTTCCAAAATATGAAGCGTGGGGGGCGAGAGGAGGAGGAGGGGTGGGAGCACGCCATACTCCAGCAAAGGCCAGTTGGCGAAGGGAGCTGGGGAAGCCACGGCTGACAAAGAGACTGGGGCGTCAGGCTGTGGGTAGCACAAGGCAAACCCTAGAAACCAGGAGGCACAGTTTTAGCTGTGCTCATCCTAGATATGAGTGACAAAACATTTCCAGAGGAAGATAACATTTTGCTTTGAGTTTCTAGTTGCCTCAAATAATAGAATTTATTTATTTCTTTATTTTACCTTGGTATATTCTCATCCACTGTTGCACAGCCGTATAGGAAAACAATAATCCCTACAATTGAAGCGGGAATAAGCATTTGTGTATAAACTCCCAGCCAGGCAAAATAGAGTCCAATCTTCTCTCCGAAGTATTTTCTGAAATACATTTTAAAAAAAAGAAATGAGAGAGAGAAATGTTTCCTATTTCTTAAAATATAACATGGCTAAAATTACAAATCACAGCTGGATTAAGCATGGAGCAAGTAAGATCTGATGACCTGTGGGAATTTTTTTCTTCGCAGAGGACTCTCTTTCTCATGATGCTTGAAGTTACTCCAGAGATACAGGCACTAAAAAAGCAAGTCAGTCCAACTAATAGTTCCCCCCACTGTGTTTCTACTGTGTAAATTGGTATTTTTGGAGCTTTTGTGAGCGAATTCTCCTAGAAAAGCACCTCGTTTTCTTCAGAGAGTCTTGGCTCTCACCATGAGCAAACAAAATCCATTAAAAATATCCCCACAAGCTTTCACATTAGGTGGGATATATAATCATGTTTCTAAACCCACAGAAAAGCCCCTTTCTCCCAGTGAACTTCCCGTTCTCCGGAGTCCCACGCGGTGGCACGGAGGCCAGTATCCCCTCAGGGACACCGGCACGAGCACCGCTGCGTGCAGCCTCAGCGCTGCCCCATGGAAACACAATGTTCAGGGCTGAACTCTCACCTCACCAGGTCAATCGGCTGATATTTGTAAAAGACTCCGTAGCTCGCCCACTCCTCGCACAGGAGCTGGAAAACAGAAAGCCGAGGTGAAAGCTGAAGCACTGCGTACACGAGCATTTTCTCCTTTACTCCCAGCAAACCGCAGAGCTCAGGCTGTGGACCTGGTCTTACCACTTTGTGGTGTCAACCCATAGTCAGCCAATACATGCAGTCTGCATTAATATTAAAACCAGATTTGCTTATTTGGCATGCTATAAACCGGTTAAAGGCTCCTCAGCAACTGGACTGATGGATAACTATAGCAGGGACAGGGAGAGTAGTTCTGATGTTATGATCCATAGGAGGGATCTGGCAGAATGGATGTGAAAGATTAATATGCTTCGAGTTACGAGACATACCAAAAAAATAGAATAAACTGCTTTGTTTTCACTGTACAGGCTATAATATTCAGCATCCACCAAGAGGTGCAGTGCAGAGGTGTCTCAAAGGCTGCATTTCAGCTTTAAACTGAAAGAACACGATGATTTCCACTCATCCTTTTGGTTAGGATACGGGCCAAGGAAAACAATGATCCTCATTAGTGATTTATAGAATTGAATCCCTCACTAAAATAGGTTCCTCTGAGACCTTCAACTTGTCCTTTACTTTGTAAAATACATAAATAGCACTTCTCAGGGATGATTTTTTTTTCTTAATTCACTTCAGCTAACAGAGTGAACAAGAAATCAGTGCACATACAAAAAATACTGGAGAAGAGGCACTGTGCTCGCTGGCCACCCAGCCGTCTCCTCCTCTGTGGGAGAAGGGGAAGAGAAGCTTCACATCTGCTTATGAGGTCAGGTCTCCCTTTACTGCTTCT
>WHYT01017347.1:483706-509638 GCA_009806455.1 Tetrax tetrax
CAAAAAAAATAAAAATAAAAAAAAAAAAAAAGAAGAAAAAATAATCAAGTGAGTAACCAACTCCAAGGCAAGAATTCAAACTGAGCTGGATGACCTTCCCCTTTCAAGAGTACAAATACGTAATTTCCAATGAAAATGATCCAGTGCCAGACTCAAAAAGGGTCCTGAAAGTCACAGATTAATTTGGATTTCCCATGCGACAGGGAAACAGCACTTCTGTTAACCCTGGCTGAACACCAAAATGTTGTGTATATAAGCACTTAACAATTGTACATTGTATGTTGTTACTTCAACAGAAAAGTCAAAGCATGGAAATAATTTCTGGCATAAATATTCTTCTCTTATTTGATGTATTTCTAAGCAGCTGATGGGTCAATATTGAACAGAACTACCTGTAATTCAAGTTCCCATTGTTTTATTTAACTGCTTGTAGGCAAATATATGCTGTGACAGATTCCAACAGTTACCAAATATTTTCTCCCATGTTCATGCACTTTTCTCAATCAGATTTGTTTCTGCTGGTTGTCTGTTAAGAGGCTTGGATATGAGGGAATTCAGCCTTCCACCTTATATAATTTGGTTTACCGTGAGCTATTTGTTGTCTTTGGTCCCACAGTCAAGTATATACCTATATATCACAATATCTATAAAATAAACTATAGAACAGCTGAACAGGAAAAGTTGCCAATCAGTCTTTAAGGTGACCTAATCTGCAATTCACGTTTACCTGTATTAGGAATTTAGTTCTTAGATTTAGGCTGAAATCCTAAAACTCCTGGCCGTGGCAGTACAAACTTCGCACCCACTGGCTTGCAACAACCGTTTTGAGGGCTAGGAGATGGGCCAGCTTTCAGCACATGCCTTAGTCCCTGGCCGCTCCTCTGGGTTCATCTCGGTTCCACATAGGACGGCGTTTCGGGCAGTCATCAGTTAAGACCGTTTCACTGAACTCATTGAAAAGCCATCCCATGATAAAAACGTGAGGTTCCTGCTTAAAAAGAATGGGCCAGGCTATAGACTTTCACTGTAGTTATTGAACTTCATGGTAATGCCCTCAGCCACTTCAGTGAGTGTGGAACTGCACCAAAGCAGCGCGTGTATTACCCATGGATTTATATCACCATCCCGTCCTGCTGCAAAGGACCTAACCAACATCTGCAGGGGCTATGTGCTCACTTACCATTTAATTTAGAGTCAAATCTATAAGTTCACATTTGTAAAAATTCCAAACAGCTACGTTAATTAAATGAAATTTCCAAATAAGACAATTATATCCACATACATCAAATTAGAGAGCAGGGGAAAAACCTAAACTCCACAGCCAGCTACAACTTGCCATTATTTTCGATACCTGCAGATGATATCGATCTTAAAGCTAAATAAAGTTCCTTACCCATGCTATATTTTGCTTTGGTACATGTCGTTCTTTTCAGTATTTCATAAACCTATAGAAGTGAAATAAAAGAAAGGAAAGAGTTACATCAGATACCGCCAGTGAAAAGCACAAACTTTTTTTGTGTACAGCTCAAATATTGGCAACACCAAGATGTCGATGAAGTCATCATTCTTTAATAAAAGTCATGGTATTCAGGAGAGCAGAGCTTAAGGATTTCCATGCCAAGTTATCCGTGCAAGAGAGAAAGGCTTAACTAAATAGCCAGCTACCAAGATAATTGATCGGGGGAAACAGTGGTACAGCTAACCACTCACATAACAGAAACGCTATTTTTGCTCATATTAAGCATCGATCAAAGATCAGGAGCCCTCTTCTACCCGGACTGGGTGGTGTGCTGGGCCAGCTCTTCCCTCACCTCCCATGGCACAAACTGGCTTCAGCCCAAGGACTTCAGCAGCGGTTTGTCAGAGACTGGACTAACACAGGCTGACCTTAGAATTTCTGAGCTTGCACGACCTCAATGGCAAACCAAATATATTTATTTTACGATTTATTGCATTTATTGTCAAATAACCTTTGAACATCTCAGCACGCCGCCCGAGCGGTTAAGCTTTCGGCCACTCCCGCGCGGCGATGCTCTCAGGCAAGGCAAGCGCGATGCTGGCAGGGGAGCAGAGGTTCTCTGCAGAGAACCACGGGCAAAACCAGCTGCTGCCCATTGCCTGGCTGGTCTGGGGAGTCGCGTAGCGGTTCCCTGAGCATGCTCGTTAATCCGTGTGCTCACTCGCCCTTGCTCGCCCACTTCACCACCAGCCCCCCACAGCTCATCTGCCTGTTGTTGTCTTCTAACTCCAGCGAGCTAAAGCACTACTGGAGACATCTCTAGTTATATAAAGTTGGGGTTTGTTGGTTTTTTGGTTTTTGGGTTTTTTTTTAAAATAAGTAAGAGGTCTTTGGCTTAGTTTCTGTTCGTCAAAGACTCACAGGGAGTGACTAGATTCCTGTTCATATTGCGCTAGGCGGAAGGGTCAATATTTGCACTGTGGTTTAAAAACACATATGAGAGGGGCAGGAGAGTACTTTGAGAAATAAGAATACAAAGAGAAATGCATGCTGGATAAAATTGTGCTGGGAAACATTCAATATGTCTTTTATTACAGGGATTTCAAGCAAAACAACATACTACCAACATTATTGTTACCTACCCTGTGTTCCCTGAGTGGTTGACAAACCCCCTATCTCTCCTCTTCCTCCCAGCCTCTGCTACGAGCTCCCTTTGTTTCACTCCATTTTTCAGTTCCTCTTGCTCACCCTCTTGCTACCTTTCTCAGACAGCTTGTCATGAATTTTAGCTCTTCATTTTCTCTCTTAAGTTTCTTGTACTTATGAGGTGTTTTTTTTTTTACTTTATATCTAGACATCTAAAAGAAAGTCTACAAACAAAAGCTATGCTTCTTTTCAATCTCAAATGAAATGTTTTATCACAAATAAACCAATTAATTAATTTTGCTTTCCTGTTTCTGTGCTGCTTGCATCTGCCTTCCCTGGTCAAACCCACCAAGTCCTGATAACCTGTGCTCACATCAAACCAGTGCACTTCACGCTACAGAGGAACTACATCATGGGGTCCACGCACTGGAATTCCAAAGCAGGAAAGAGAAGTTAGATATCTTACACCCCTTATCACCGTAGCAATAAAAGACAGCTATCATTGCCATATAAGCTCTTTTTGAAACCACTTAGCATCCAAAAGGCTAACGTTAAATATAAGATAAAAGCATGCTCACAGTCACATTCCAACGTGCCGATTAGCAGCAGTGGAATGGGGCAAAGAGCCCACGTTATACTTTGAAAAGTGTTGCAGCAAGTGCTGCCTGGCATGGTCCCTTCCAAGGGCCCAGGATGTCACATGAGCTGTCCTTTCAGTTCCTCTCTCAGTGCCCATAAGGGAGGCTACACCTTCTCCCCCACTCTATTTTATGTTCTCTAAGTCACAAGGAAGCACTCAAATGTGGCTTGTGATACCGAATTCCTGTGTTAGGCTTCATTTCTGAAAGGGAGCTGCAGAAGTTTAATTATGAGAGCCAATTAATTAATTAGCACCGAAGGAGTAGAGAGAACCTCCAACCCAAAGGCAGGAATGGCTCAGCCCAGTCCCAGTGCTGTGTACGTGTCCATCACACTTAGCATAACAGGGGTGAACAGATGCGTAAACAATCAGAACAAGATGCAATTTTCTGTCCTTGTTGCATTTGCTTCATGTAAATATTAACTTTAAAGAAAAATAATAAATAATGTTAAAGAAAAATCATAAACCTTAACATCATTCTAGGAAATTGCTCCCCAAAAATACAAATAATCTATTCCTTTCTGGTGATAGGTCTACCAAGAAACTATGTCCCAGCTTAACTGTGAACTAGAAAAAAGATCCAGATTATTTTCCAAAAGGCAGCAATCTCTCAGTATCGAAGACTATTCATCACATAAGCTAAAGCTGGAAATGCTTTATTTATAATTTCAGTAACTGATGTCGCAGGTGGTCCCTGGCATTTGGTTGAGAAAGGCAAACTTGCAACAGGCTTTGACTAAAGCTGGCGAAGGGGCTGTTAACACCACGGCTATGGCACCATCCACCATAAATTATTTATATACATTACTTACTATAGTGCTTCTCGTTTTGCTGTCAAAGAAGGAATCTCTGTCAGATAAATCAAACCTGTTAAAAGATTAGAAGGAAGCCCATTAGGTTAAAAAAAAAGCCAGTGATTTCCTGCTCTGTTGACCCCTGCAATATTTTCATTTCTTCTGGGGATCTCTCATAGCTATCATAAAAGAATAGCTTATAGAAACTTCATTAACAAGAAAGTCCATCTCAACGCTCATATTTTTCAAGATGTCACTTATACATTTCACTGAGTTTATGTATTTATAGGTTTTTCTGCACAAAAGGGACTGTTAATGCTCATTTAAGTTGATTCCCTACCACTACTAGCCTCGAATTTCTCCTTATAATCTTTATATTTTGTCTGTATCTTGAACCCTGTGAGGCCACTCTTGCCTCCCTTATTCAGCAAAGGCACAGACGGTGTCACTGAAAAAAGCCACCTCTGCAAACGGTGTAAGGTACATCCATGCCTAAGCTACGGAGCATCTTTGAGGCATTCTCCGAGCCATCAGGCTGCTTTGCTGCAGGAACGTCCTACACGCCATAAACATCCAAACACATTCCCCGCAAGTCCAAGAACACGTCCAGCGTCACATATACCGACTGGTCCAACGAACATGTTTGTAAATCTAATACGCAACTGCGTGTGCTCTGCATCCCTTTATTAAAAGCCGACCCCCCTGTACGTACACTGAAGAAACCCTGCCCTAGGACTGTTATTTGTTCCAGCTGGCACATACATAAACACAGCCTTCAAAGCTTCTCCTTTGGGATGCTGGCCAAGGAAGAGCAGCAGCAAAGCAATCCAGGGCAGTCAAAACTTTGGCTGGGCCCCACCTGATGATTTTTTTCCCATATTTACAGCTCTTCTTTACTGATCTGAAATCGATGGCCAAGCTACCACAGGCTTCATAGCGTTTCCAAAGTGAAGGCTTGGTTGGCATTACATGTGTGAGCTGCCCATACCAGATGAATGAAATTATTCTGAAATTTATCGGCCTGCATCTCTGGCTACAAATTTTACTGAGCATTTTATTTTAAATCTTATTTGGCAGTCTGACAGTTGATGTGTATCGTCGTACAGATATGAATTATACACCACAACAGCAGCACAGAGATTTCTCAGAGAGGTTCTACAAAGCCTTATTCCTCAACAGTGAGCCAAGAAAAAACGCAAATTTACTGCAAAATGGAAATATTATTTACAGCAATCACTAACAAAGTGTTGGCATTCATTTTCCCTTTCACCTTTTGGTGCCTTAGCTGCTACCAGAAAGTCTGGAAGAACCTGTTGACATGGACATTTCCAGAAAGCTTTCACTCACAGGTGCTGCTTCTCTCTGGAGAAGGGGTAGGAAAGGCGCTTCACCGTCTGAGGTTTGTGTTCGGCTACTTTTGGCTGGATGGGCTCTGTTATTTTTTGAATTACAGAGTTAATCTTTTTCAGAAGACCGTGGGTCTGATTGATCTGATACATCTGAGGGGGCAAAGAGAAAAACAGTAAAATTGTGTTGCTTTTTGCTTATCTGTAAGTGAGAGTGAACTGTAAAGAATAAACCATCAATTAAATAAATATATGAGAATAAATTATTGAGGAGTATAGCTGACCTTCTTGAAAACATTCAGAAAGGCATGGATGGGAAAGTCAAACCAAGGCAAGCAGAGGAAGCCTATTGCTTTTCCTCTGAGGCAAAGCATGGCCTGTGTTTGGTTCCAAATAATCAGGCTGGGATGTTCAGTGGAGATATACTTGGCACTGACTCCTGAGACACCGGCTCCTCTGGCATTTTCTGTTCTCTTGGTGCAATGGGACAAAGAAAGGAAGGAGCTACAGAGCCCCAGTGCAAGATAACAGAAGTGGGCTTTCCCCACTGAGAGGCTTTCCTGGGAATATTGTGTGGATTTCAGGAATTTCCCCTCTTCCATAAAGGAACTAAAATATCCTGAATCATCTATTGCAGTTCTGCAGCGCTAAATACAGGATTTGTGTTAGCAGGTCACAAAAGATGACAGACTTCCCTCTCTGAGCCAGGAAAACTACAAAGATCCAGGGCAGAGCTCCCACCGTGGGGAGATGCTCAGCTGGAAATAAGGCTTTAGGGGTCTGAGCGTGTTCTCAGGCACATCGCTTCTCCTGGGCAATGCCTGCAGGCACAACCCCCCCCCCCCACCAAACCCACCCTAACTTTTCTTTTGTGGCAAAACAGCTTTAACTGCGGGATCACAACAGACTTTTTTTTTTTTTTATTTAATTGTGCTTCTGATTAAAATCAGCGGTAAGTCAGGCAATAATGGGGATTAATATGAAATCCAAACCAGAAGTGTGGTTTTAGTGTTGTAATAAATGACGCCGGGCTTTGAGACTGTCTCTTGCTCCATTATAGACATCCCTCTGCAGTCTGGGACATGCACTTAGGATGTGTTTAAATATTAATCCATCTCTAAGCTCTGCTCACTGAACAGGTAGCTATCTATCACAGATGATGTCGAATTGATGAAAATCAATATCATTTCTTTAATGATATTTCAAATATTCTGAAAGGTAATTTATTTTGTGGTAGAGTAGTCCCAACTCCTGCAAATATGACTAACGATGTATGTGGAGAGTCACTAAACCCAGTCAGACTACTGCACACAAACTCTTACTCTTATGTTCATTTTTAGCAAGTGAAAAAAAATGTCATCATCAATGAACGATGGAAAAAAAAAAAAAGCTGAGAGGATGAAGCATTGGATGAAATCTCTCATATTGTGTACATATAGCGGTCGTGGCCAGGAATTCTTGATTTCCATTCTTCCTTTCTTCCTTTTCTCTCCCAAGCAATCAAGTTTGTGACTCTCATTTTCTGTACAGCTCAGTGAACTATTTTTAAAATGCTTGTAGGAAGAAAAGTCTACGTCCGTAAGGTGCTCAGAGATGAGCATATTTTAAACTATACCTTCCAGAGGAAAAAACCCAAGAAAATCAGGACTCACCTTTTTTGTGGGCATCTTGAGCTTAAGAAATTCTGCCTCTCGACACAATACATTCCATGGTGCGTGTATTTTGACAAATCCAACCCCATGGATTTTAGTCTTAAAAAAAAAAACAAAACCAGAAAAGCAAGAGAACAAGTTACTGGTGAGAGGAAATTAAGTATTTTTCCCTTTGTGTTTCGTACGTATTTAAGGAGCAAACAGTCTATTACTGCAAACACGATAAATCTCATTTGTTTGAGGCAGCTGATTTCTAACAACAGGACAATCACTCTGTGCTGAGCTGCTCTAAAATGTGACTCAAAAATGCTATTGTCTTCCAGAACAATTACCACAAGGTTAAACAGATAACAATCACTTGGGAAATAAAAGCTAAATGACTATGGACACAAATACAGGCTAAGCCAGCTAAGTTTGAAGCGTAGGCATCCAGCCAAATGGTGTGATTTCGTGACTGTGTGGTAATTAATGGAGCTGAGAGAATCCCTGCTGCCTCCTAAGAGCTGCTCAGTATCTCAAAGGACCAGAACCCCTGTGAGAAGGAAGCAGCCTGAGATACAGATGTGGATAGCCACGTTAAAACACAATACATTTTAATTAGGAAAACTGGTAGGAATGATTTAATAAAATGGAAAAAGTAGAAGATAAATGTTAATATTAGCAGTATGCTTGCATGCCAGTAGTTCTCTGAGCTCTGTTCTAGACAGCTGGACATGGGGGTTTGCTTCTGGCACTCCACATACACCCCTGTTCACTCCCATGAGAGTCACCGTTCCAAAGCCATTGGACAAGCGATATCAAACAGGCAGGCATTCAGCAAACAGAAGAGAAAAACTTTAAGGAATCTTTCTAAAGTTGCTGCTATATCACCTCAGGCAGTTGTAATAATGAGCTTTCACGCAGCTATATGCTGCTTTCATCTCTATCCATTCCTGACCTGGTTTGGTATCTTCTACGGAAAGGACAGGGTTCTCTCTCTTTCACAGTGTCCTGGCTTGAACCCTGAGCCCTTCTGCATAACCTGAAATCATATTACATGCCATAGGTAGGGACCTCCCATCTTGCAGGGGATTTAAATATCTATGACTTGGCAAGGGCCAGCTTCCAGTTCGCTACAACAACTTGCAAGTTTGACGGAATGCAAATCTTATTTTCACCTGGGGGACAGAGAAGTGAAAAGATTTTTTTTTTTTGCACTATATCATGCAAAAAAAAAAAAAAAAATTATACATGATTATGTACGTGTCTGCAATTTGTGAATATTAGTGGGAGATTTATTTTTTAACATTCTGATCACAGGTCTAGATGTTTAATCTCAACTTTTAGATCCTGTAAATAAAACCAGCATCAATGTTTACCCTCTCTCAGAGCAGTTGCAGGCGCATTGGTTGGATCAGCTAATTGTAATAACAATTGAAATTAATAGGGGTGCCTATTTGCACTAATCACACACTGGCAGTACTTCACACACATCATTTTTTATATAGGCTAATGGTCTTTTAATAGAATACACTGTTTTCAGGGTGCAGGTGAAAGGCGTTACAAGCTGTACTGTTCCTGTCTAAGAATGGAAAGAGCAAACTGTAATACAGACCCACGTGCTCGAGCTCGGGCATGTACCACAACCTCCTGAACAAATTTAATTCAACCGAAGTCTGTACTGAGGTATAAAAATGTCACTGTCTGTATCAGCTCTTTTTCATCTGAACTGGAATTACCAGTGGATCCAAACCACAGCGTACTGTAAACCCACCAAACTGGGATTAGTGTTCAGGGCAATTTAAGCCTTACTTCTCAATACGGCAACACATCAACAAGCTGTGTTGTAATAGTGGATGTGCCACAAGTCCTGGCCAAGAAAAATAAGAAACTTCACCTCGTTGGGGTGTTAACAACACCGCGGTCCCTTCCCATGAAGTGAATTAAATTGGTGGGTGAGGATGGCGCTGCCAGAACTGAAATAAAATTCTGGAAGACCTAAGCTTGTGTAACCTTGATCAGAGCTAGATACATGAGAACAGCTCAGCATCTCCGAGGATTCAACCACCAATTATCCTCCTTATCTCTAAATATTGGAAATAGCTCCTTACATCCTCATCGCGTTCCAGTTCCAGACCAGCCTCCACAAGGTTCCCTTCATACTCCTCCCTGCGAAACCTCTTGTCGTCTTCATGGTAATCCACATGAGGTTCACTTTCCCCCATTTCCAGCTGCACTCCCTTCCCAGGAAGTGGCTGGTCCTGCTTGGTGCTTCGGGCACTTGAATCATTATGATGAACTCTCCTGGTGAGCGTCTTCCCTGCTGAGGACTTCTTGTAATGATAAACTAGAATGTAGTCTACTTTTCTCTTGCCATCTCTGAAGTAGAGTCCATATTTGCAGTCAGCATCCGGATTTTTGGATAGGGAATTTAATAACTGGAAGCAGGGAATGGGGGTGTGGAGAGAAGGAGAGAGGAGAAGAATAATGAGTACTTATGCCAACAGGGACACCAGACAGACCGTATCCTTGTGTCAAGGACTCTTTCTTGCCTGGAGCACACAATAAGGAACTCCCCCATGCTACTTACTCAAAACAATTTTGCAAGTTAACACCTGCAATTTTACTGATAGCCCGCTGGGATTTTATTGGCCAGAAATAAATAGCTAAAATGACTGGGATTTAATCTAATTACCAGCACAACAGCTCGTAAGTCAGCTGCTTGGTGGATTTGGTTTTCTCCTTTGGGGGTTAATCACCACTAAGATCATCTGTCCTTTTCCACCCAAGACATCTGCGTTTCGATTCTGACAAATAGATTAATATCATGCGCAAACATTTCTCACTTCTCTTATCTATCGTTGCAAGCTGGTGTCATCTGAGAAAGAGATCATCTTAGATACAGACTGAAGGGAGCCAGCTGGTCATGAAGTGCGGCCAAAAATGCAGATGGACCATGGCCAGGGAAGTGGGGTCACTGCTTACTGAGTTCATCACTTTTTTTTTCCCCCGCTTATAAAACCTGTGTCACTTTGAAGTCTCGTGGTGGCAAAGGCTTTATTCCCTTCTTGAATTAACGCTGTGTAAGCGTTGTAAGGTGCAAGAAATGTAAGTCTTAAAACACAATTCCTTTTCCAAGCATTTATCTGAAAAACTGCACAGGGCAACTGTAGAAACCTACAAAAGTGCTAACAATTGCTCATTTCTACTTTCAATAACACTTCTCATGCATAATTCAGAATTTTGTCCTTGGAGATGCACAGACCATTTATTAAAAAAAAAAATAAAAATTCACTAGTAATTTGCATTTGTTTGTACAAAAAAATACTCATCACAGAAGTAGCTTTTCAGGGACCTGGGACGTTTTCTGGCTTTTAATTATACAGAAGGATGTTAAACCTCCACGTAGGGAAAAGGACTTGTGGTCCAAATGATAGCAATTGACCATCAGTTGCAAATCATACTGTTCAAAACCTGTTTGGGATGTGTACACCTTCTGCTTGTTTCATACCTAAAACCGTGAATGTAAGTTATTTTCAAATAGCTGTTTCTAAGACAGTCCAACTGTTAAACCCCAGATGAAAAGAGAATCATAGAATCATAGAATAGTTTGGGTTGGAAGGGACCTTTGAAGGCCATCCAGCCCAACCCCCCTGCAAGGAGCAGGGACATCTCCAACCAGATCAGGTTGCTCAGAGCCCAGTTCAACTTGGCCTGGAATGTTTCCAGGGATGGGGCATCCACCACCTCTCTGGGCAACCTGGGCCAGTGTTCCACCACTCTCATTGTAAAACATTTTCTCCTGATGTCTAATCTGAGTCTACCTCCCTCTATTTTAAAACCATTATTCCTCATCCTATCGCAACAGGCTGCTGAAGAGTTTTCCCCGTCTGAGCTTACTGTACGGTGTGTCTCAGCCAACATAGCCAAAACTTCATTGAAACCCACCCACCGTTACACAAATTTGCATACTTCTCCGAACATCGCGCTGGGGAGGGCAGGTCCCAGCTACCATAACTATAAATCAATGCCTTTAAGGGACAGTCTGTTCTTCCTTTTTTTGCCTCGGGGAGATTTTTACTCAGACAACACATTCAAGCAGGAAGCTCCACCTTCCTGGGTTTGGAGGGAGGAGGAAGCGCGCTGAAGTAATTAGACAAGTGTAATCAGATAGCAATAACACACAGCAAGGAGGAGTGGCAGACAGCAAGAAGCCTGGGAGGCCAGGCAGTACGTGGAGCAGCTGGCTGCCGCAGCGGGGATGCCTGAACATTCGTTGCTTTCCAAAGCCTGACCTGACCACGGCTGCCCAGGTCCAGCTTGGCTCCAGGTCCCCATCTCCTCAGCTTTGCTCCGTGCCTGCCTTTGCTATCTGTTTCTCTCCCCTTTTCTTTTAGGATCCCATCTCTCTTTTCTGTTTAACCTAAACCTCTTGCTCCAAATACATAAATATATAATAAAATAATATAGCATTTGCTGCCACCGTGGAGGTCGCTCTCTGTCCCCTCTCTCCCCTGCCCCACATCTGTCGTATTTTGCCATGACAATGACACATTCTTCAGGGCACAGGCTGCTCAAGTTTGTGCCCTATCTACATATTCCTATTTAGTTCTTAACCATAACTACAGTATAAAAGACCATGAATAACTATTACTTTCTGATTGCTTCATGCTCAATGGCATGCACTTGTGAATTCAGAACATTTTTTTAAAAGCTCGTGGCAGGCAACTCAGTTACACAAATTTCTACAGAAACAAAATATTAAGAAATAGTAACTCTCTGGATTTGCAGGACACAACGCCTCTTCAAAGTAAATAGCTGTTGTAAACAAGATACAGGAATGCTGGGATTTCTTTTAAGATAACTAATTGTATTTCATTTTTTAAGATGTATTGATCTTATTAATTAATTAAACATCAATTTCTGAAAAACTAGGCTGAGCTGCCAGATGTTCAGGTAAGTGCAGGGAGATAAAACAGGCAAAAGACTCAGACCCCAACCACTTCCTACCCTCGTTGGACCAACTTTATGAGGGACAGCAATTAGTCAGTCTGTTCTGGAGACTCATAAATAGAGGAAACAAACAGGACCGAAGATGTCTCTTGAAGATGACGGCAGCGAGCGCACCGGATGTTTCTAACTGCTTGGGGAGCTCAGGTGAGATCAGTACATCTGGCCATAGCTCCTCTTCTCCTGGAGCACACCTTGGGTGGAAAAAAGTGGCACTGAAAATCCCCATTTCCTCTGTTTCTTTGAGCCACTGCTACCAAGAAGGGGACAAGTCACCCTGCAAAAACTGAGCTTCTTCCCATTTCTTGGAACTTTCCTGTTGAAAAGCTGACTAACTGGTAATTTAGGAGAAGGTGCTGCGCTGTGGATACTAAAGCCTCAATAATTTATTAATATATGAGAATAGCTTTATCCCACTGTGAAAGGGATGCAGCCAAAAGACTCAAAGAAGGTTTTAAAGAAAGAAAAACATTCTTTTAAGGATGTGGTATTAATGCTGAAAGGTACTCATAGGCCACATCCTTTCTCACAGTGCTGCTACGCTGAAATAGAGACAGAGCTGTGTTGACTTAGACCATGTAAGGCTCGTGTCCCTTCAATTGCAAATGAGACACAGAAAAGACATTTCAGTTTACCACAGCAGGAGGGATGTTTACACTCAGACAGAATTATTCCTCCTCACTCCATCCTAATTAAGCACAAAATCAAGTATCACTTTTTTTTCTGGTACATCTTTCCCCAGCGAGATCTGTTACAGAGCCCTCTACACCTCAGTTCCTTCACCTGAGTAAACCCCTTTCTATGTGTTTATGACATAACCAACTCCTAATCCTGTAGGGTATTCAACTTTCTTTAAAATCAGTGTTAAATAATTTAACGAAGGCGCAATTAAAGACCATGGAAATCTAACCTCTGTTGCGTGCTGTAGGATATTAGTTTAACATTACCTATGTTAACAATAGCTTTTGCATAAATTTTAGACTTTTTTGTCTGTTCTACTCTCTATGGGCAAAGAGATTTGAAGGTTTCCACAGCCTTATTCCCAGATTCATTACTACTCTTTTTAAGCTACAGGTTAAACAAGGATCCCTTGCTTCCCTTCTTCACATCAAAGAACAAACCCCGCTAAATTATCATGGACCATGGCTGGTGCCAAACTCCCTCAGCACCTCTGACAAAGGGAGGGAGAGGATTTTAGAGCATCCTGGGAATGGATAGAATGAGAAATAAGCTAAGGAGTAAAGCACAGTACACCAGTTATGACACAAATGGCAAATCCTTTACTCACTGTACTCTCGTGCTGGTCATATCCTATATCCTCAATAGCTCGGATGTTGATAATGTGGATCCCCTTCTCCTCAGCAGGTAAACAGGAGTATTTCTTGTTCACCCTCATTCCTGTCTCCTCTGGAGCCTCGTTGAGATCTTCTGGCAGAAAATCCACCCCATGAAACTCACTGTCTGCGTCTGAAAAGAGAAGGAACAATTTCATCAAGACACTTCAATGCCAACACTTGCTCCTCCCAAGCTCAGACAAATCCTGTTCCTGCTGCCTTCTGCCAATGAGCCCTTGTCCAGAGCTCCCACCCTCCTCCATGCCTCCCTTCTCAGCTTTCCCACAGCCTTCTTCAGCCCTACCTAGGTCTCCTCCTCCTCTGGAGGAGTACTCAGTTAACTTCTTCTCTGCACTGCTGTCTCAGGATGTGTTTACTGTATGGTCTCATAGAATTATTGTATTTCTTGCTAAGAGAAGGAGAAAGGGGGGGTGGAGGGAAGAAAAAACAGTCTGTTTTCCCCTTTTCAGTAGGCATTTTCTCCTTCAACAAGAACTCGTTGATGCTGAAAAATTAAGTACCAGGTTTCCCCTCAAGGACCTATGTACTGCACACGAGATACGGAACCATTCTTATCTGAGCAGTCCTGAAAATCTGAGGTTTCCTCCATCTCAACTTGTGGTTTCCATTTATTATTTAAGTACATGGAGGGGCTAAAGGATTTCATGTAAAAATGTCACTACAAACTGAGCAACCAGATAACTGATAAAATGCAAACTTGTGTTTGCATATGTGCATTTATGCAGGCAGTAGAAAGCAAAGTTTTCCAAGATTTTATTAATTTTGATATTGAAGTCAAGTACTGAAGCATTACACCATTTTTTAAGCCACATAGGAGCAGGATTTACTTGTCTAAAGAGTGAAGATGAAGCTTGAACGGCTACTACATTAACTTTCCCCAAAAAACAAACAACAAAAACATGCAGAGGAGGATGCTCTAGTAGGAGCTATATTACAACAGTCTGTTGCTGCAACTAGTTCAACACTCTGTCTCTGGAGCAGATAACAGCGGAAATGGAACAGAATTAGCCCATTAGGAAAAATAACTTCTCTCCTACCCAGAGCTGCCACTAAGCTTATGACGAGGTGGGGGTAGATATTGCATTTTAATTAGCCATATCTTAGCCTGAGAGCATGTTACTCTTCACCAAACTACCCATCTGGATTTAGTAGAACTTCAGGGATGATGTAGAAGGAAGACACAGGAGAAATCTCATTCCCTAACAAATCTGCAGGTGACGTGAAACTGAGGAGCACGCTTGATAAGCTGAAGGGTAAGGCTGCCTCTTCAAGGGGTCTTGACAGACTGGGAAAATGAGCTGAGAGCAGCGTCATGAAACTCAACAAAGTCAAATATGAAGCCCTGCAGCTGGACAGACTAGTCGCAAGAACAAGCACAAACTGGGCATGGACTGGATAGAAGGTAGCTCTGAGGAAAAGGACCTGAGGGTCCTGGTGGACAGGTTCAAAGTGGGTGATTGTCTTGAGTGGTGAAGGATGGCTGCATGCTGGATTCCATTAGTAAAAAAGCAAAGACAGCAGGTCTAGGGAATCGTTTTGCTCCTTTATTTGGCACTTGCCAGACCACAGCTAGAGTGCTGTGCCCAGTTTCCACTCCCCGGTATGAGAAGAACATTGATGAACTTGAGCAAGTCTAGTGGAGGACCATCAAGTTGGTCAGGGAGCTCGAGTGCACGAGGAGGGGCTGAGAGACCTGTGCTTATGCAGCCTAAAGAAGAGAAGGCAAATGATGGGGTCCTGTTCCTGCCTTCAACTACCTACTGAGTAGGTACAGACATGGCAGAGCCAGATATTCTTCTCATATGTGCACAGCGAAAGGATGGGAGGCTACAGACAGAAGTTGCAACAACAGAAATTATGACCAGACATTAAAAAAAACCAAAAAACAAAACACTTCATTCTTTAACAATGAAGGTAATCACATGATGGGGAAAGGGCCCAGCAAAGCTGCAAATCTCCATCCATCCCTGGAGGTGGTCAGAGCTCAACTGTACATGGTCCCAGGCAACCTGACCCAACTTTAATATTGGGAGGGCACAGCATGAACCTGCAATCCAGGTTCTTCGTGGACACGAAGGAGTTAGCATGGACAACAACCTGCAGCAGCAGAGGAGGAAGGTGTTGCCAAAGACTTGGCACATTTCTTGATCTTATCAGAGTAAGATAAACATTATTAGTATGAAAGTCATGCTTCTCTGGAACTTGTAAACACCCCAATTTCATGGATCTTCATTTCAGTTCCTGTATCTGGGAGATTTGCTGCCCCAGGTGACCCTCTGCAAGCTGCCTGCTTTCCAGCACTCATTAATACCATCACCTTTGCATAAAATCTGGGCAGCAATTATCCTTACGTATTTCACGCGCACAGCACGGAACAACACATCTCTGCAGTTCTGGCCTGCTGTTTTTGGCTTTTCCTTAAAATTGTCAAATAGTTATCCCAGCAAAGATGCCATGCTTGTGATCTTGTGGCAGTATCCTTCAAACTCAGACAAGCACTTGAATAACAATTTGTAATAATTAAAAAAGCTTTTTTATGGGGTAATATAGAGATGCAGCCAAAAAATCAGTTGTCTCATGGGAGCGACGAGAATGTTTGTAACAATTCCCTACGTATGTGTGCTCTCTTTTTCCCGACATCCACACTCCCTAGAAACGCAATCAGCTGCAGAATCCTATGTACTCAAGCTTTTATTCTACAGCTGTAAATTACTCATATAATAACACAAAAACTTTTGGAACTTCATAAGCATAACAACCTGCATTTTTATTTGGAAGAATGTCAGAAACAACCTTCTAGAAACAAGCTAAGTGCTGTAAGAGTTCTCTCTCCTTTTTCCTCCTTTCACACATGTACCAAGTAAAACCTACATACTTCAGCAGATGATGGAGGATATTGGAAGAGGAGCACCTCTTACCAACTATGAATCTGAATATTTTGCAGATCTCATAATGAACCTGTCAAATGAAAAAGGCTAGTTTAAACATTACAATTAAGATGGAATACATTTAGAGTAGAAAATCGCAGGCTTCACTGAGTCCAAAGGAGCTCCCTGTACTCTGGAGCTGCACTTCTGAGCAATGTTTGTTAAATCCACGGCAGAGAGCGAGGAGACCTGCTCCAGTGATTCAGTCCTATTGTGCAAGCCCAAACAATCACCCCTCCGCACACATATGCTTACCTTTCTGTTTACACACCAGTAGCCTGGCAATATCGGAAAGAACAAATACTTATGGTAGGCAATGAATCATCCAGTTTTGGTTTATTATGACTACTGGAAAAGATGTGAAATGCGAGAACTTTATTGATACCATCTTAATTGCAAGAACTTTGATTTCTGCACTTACAGATGATGTCAGGATTTAAGACTAAGTAAAGCCATCCAAACCACTTTGGTAATTACAAACGCACAGGGATTATAACCGGTTCATTAACACTGATTTGGCAGAGGTCAAAGCATTCTGTTGCAGAACACAAAGCATCTTTTTATATGGAATAGAGCCTTTTAAAGACTTAAAAACATCAAGTCTCTATTTTGTGTTAATCATATTAAACAAAGACAATAATTTAATCTCAACATCAATTCACGTTCAGAATTACTTATGGCAAGATTAAATATGAAGAACACAAAGCACAACAACATCCTAATTCAGCTTGAGTTACATCTTAATCTCTTTATAGGGAGCTGAGAAAGGAGATTATTGTGAAAATTGCTAGCTTTGCTGCCTTCCAACATTGACTAACCCACTCTTCCATTTACTAACCAGAAAACACTTCAACAAAGGCTTGAAGAAGTACTCAACGTATTTCAACACAGCCATATAACCAATCAGCCCTTTCTCCTCTTTATCCAGAGCTGATGCTGTTCAAAAATGCATGGATTTTGAGAACACGGAAGTTCCTAATATTCCTGGAACACAGACTCAGCCCCTCTCAATGCTTCTTTCACGCTTTATTATGTATTGCTTTGTCATTTCCCAATATTTGCTACGAATCGCAGAACACCCTGCCAAGTATACAATATATAATGACACACTTCAAAGTATTTCTTGTCTGTCTCCAAACACCCACATTCCCATCTGTGAACCAGGTTTGAGAAACTATTTTGTGAACATCCAGACGCGTATGGAACTTCTACCCCCCTTGGCACAGGCGTTGCTGGGTAATTCCCATGTTTGCTGTTAATAACCCTGTATTTTTCATAGCTGGTAGAAAAAAACAGGCTTTTCAGCAGCACTTGTGTTTAGGAGCAGCTCCATAGGGTATGTGACCATACATGTATCTTGACAGCTGTCCTTTTTTTTGTTAGGAGTGAGACTAACAAGGACAGCAAAAAAAAAAAAAAAAAAAAAAAAAAAAAAAAAAAAAAAAAAAAAAAAAAAAAAAAAAGATGACAGAGAAACCGATGTTTGCAGCAGCTCTCAAGCTACCTTTCCACTGTCCGTTGGAGTTTTCCCACAATGGTTTCCTACATTGCACATGGGTCGCACAATCCCAGGCACAAATACAGGCTGGGCAGAGGATGGATTAAGAGCAGCCCTGAGGAGAAGGACTTAGGGGTGCTGGTGGACGAGAAGCTCAACATGAGCCGGCAATGTGCCCTTGCAGCCCAGAAGGCCAACCGCATCCTGGGCTGCATCAAGAGGACCGTGGGCAGGTCGAGGGAGGGGATTCTCCCCCTCTACTCTGCCCTGGTGAGACCCCACCTGCAGCACTGCGTCCAGCTCTGGAGCCCCCAACATCAGAAGGACATGGAGCTGTTCGAGCGAGTCCTGAGGAAGCCACGAAGATGATCAGAGGGCTGAAGCACCTCTCCTGTGAGGCCAGGCTGAGAGAGTTGGGGCTGTTCAGCCTGGAGAAGAGGAGGCTCTGGGGAGACCTTAGAGTGGCCTATGAATACTTAAAGGGGGCCTACAAGAAAGCTGGAGATGGACTTTGGACAAGGACATGCAGTGATAGGACAAGGGGTAATGGCTTTAAACTGAGAGTAGATTTAGATTAGATACAAGGAAGAAATTCTTTACTGTGAGGGAGGTGAGGCACTGGCACAGGTTGCCTGGAGCAGCTGTGGGTGCTCCATCCCTGGAAGTGTTCCAGGCCGGGTTGGATGGGGCTTTGAGCAACCTGGTCTGGTAGAAGGTGTCCCTGCCCATGGCACAGGGTTGGAACTGGATGATATTTAAGGTCCCTTCCAACCCAAACCATTCTAGGATTCTATGATCTTGGGATGTTGTGGATTACACTGAACCAGCAGCTGCAATTCAGAGCAGAGATGCTACAATGACCTTGTGAACTGCAGGAGATAAACCATTCTGAAATGATTCTTTTGTAAGATGCATGAGGTACAAGCTCTGTGCCATTTCCAGTACAAAAGAAGCATTATATTCATCTGAAGTAGATAAACTTACATGAATCACAGAGATGACAGCACGAGGACAGAAACTGGTGAATTAAAAGACCAGAAAAGAGAAGTGCATTATAAGAGTAAGGACAGTCTGCGTGGCTTCTGTCTTTGTGCCAGTTACTTCTCCCCCTGCATCTCCAATGAGTGTCTCACTCTGAACAATACAGGAAACATGATTAAATTAATTAAAACCCCCTCAGACTTGCAAAAATCTGCTCCTTTGTTCAAACTTCAGTTGCAGCTGTAAAAGTCCTCAAACTCTTCTTGGAAAAATTAGTACTAATTAATTAATGATAAATTTTCCACCACAGAAATTTGGCACATTTTGCTGTAACATTTACTCCCTTAGACAATGCTTCTTCATTGGCCTTTGGTGACCAAGTGAACCAGAACTGAAAATCTGCCCTAGAAATGGGTGTATTTTCTCCATTAGTGGTGTCAGAATCAATCAACTAGCTTATTAATAGTATTGTTATAATCACATATAACCACTGCATATTCTGAGGCAAAAAATACTTTTTTTCATTAAAATAAATGGAAAAATGCATTCACACAATGCAGTTGTTACAGAAACATCCTGTACTTGTTCTAAAACAAGCATCATCCAGTCAGCACGATTACATATAAACAAATTTCACAGCTCAACCTGAAACCAATAACTTTGCTGAAGCTAGCTTCTCTTATCTCCACATGTTTTCTCTTTCAGGGAGTATGTTTAAGAAAGTGGCTAGAACAAAAAAGTCATAAACACATCAAAGTTGGCTGTCCCAGTTGTTCTCAGCAAGGAAGAAGCAGGAGAGTTAAAAGACACGTGATCTCAGACTTTTAAATGTCCACATTCTTATCTTTTTGCCTTATATAAATTGTGATAAAATTCAGCACGGAAAATTAAGAATCACACAGGGTAAGTGCCCCGAGCGAATCGTTTTAAAGGAGCAGTACCACCAGTTCTTCAGAAAAGCTCCTGAAATACTAACATATGGGGTTTGGATTCCTTAAACTGAAGATATTTGTTTCATATGAATTAACATGTAAAAGTGCTCCGTGCAGGTCCCAGAACTGGCAATGATCCTACTGCGACGGGGAGGAAGCATGTTAAGGAAGTCATGCACACACACATATATATAAGTAAAAAAAATACACACACCCCTTCATATAAACATAGATTGTATATTTATACTATATTCATTCTGCAGAAGAAATGCTAGCCTATGCAACATGTTGGATATTTTTTGGATTCAGGTTCTTTTTAAATAAACTTTGATAGATACTGAGAGAAAACGCCTGTGTTTCTGCTTACTGTATATTGCCCCCTAGCAGCAGAATCCTCCTCCAGCACATTCCTACCTATTTCTTTATTTCCTCTGTCCTCCAAATTCAAAGCTACAGATTAATCATTGGGCTAAGAAGAAGAAAAAAAAAAAAATTCTCACAAGCAACTCACCTATCGCTTCCTCCTCTTTTTTTCATTGTTGTTTTGGTTTTGGGTTGTTTTTTTTTTCTCTCCTAATATATTAAAAGATTGTCAGATTTGGAGCCCGAAATCTCTGCTTCGTCCTCAGGGAAAAATAAGGCAAGGCAAATGTCAAGGAAGCCTCAGTATGCCACCCCACCAGCGCGTCTCATTCCTGACCTATGGGTCACTCCTCCTGGCCTGCGATGCTTTGCCGCGGGAAGGCCAGCGAGGATACCCACTGCTGGCAAAGAGGGGAGGTTCTTTTTTGGGACGCCGACACCTGTTTACGAGGCACTGGCCTGAGACCAACAGCCCGGTCAGGAACCGCAGTGCTCTCTGAGGAGCACTCATACACATCCTGAACTTTTGTTCTGTTCAAAGTCCAGAAGTTAAGCACTGATTAGATCCGCATCTGTGACCGTTCGATTTAAATTCTCCCTCGCCTCTCCAGCTGCCAACAGCCAGATGTTGCCTCCAGCAGCACTACTGTAGATGCAGGAGGTTGCACGAACACTGTCGACTGGCCTGGCAGGCAAAGGGCTGCTGTAAAAGGCAACCGACCTACCCTCGAGCAAAATTAACACTTTCAGGGATGTCAACACCTTCTGCAGAAAGGTGACTCCCTGCCCCCTTGATCTCCTGTAGCACCATGCTAAGTAGGACACCCTGGAACTCACCCATCTCCTTCACTTTTGCATTTATTTTAAAACTTGGCTGTAGCGTGGGTCTGTACAGGGTGTTACCTTAATGAAGCAAACAGGAGACTAGGATCCAATCCATTAAAAAAGAAAAAGGTTGAATAGTGAAATAAAATGTGGATTCCAAGGACAGTTTCTCTTACAAAACAGAAATACTTTTCAAGCAGGACAATCTTAATATAGCTGACGCCAACAACTTTGTTAGCACTTTGTATTACACTGAATGGCAGAGCCTATTCAGAGACTTTTTGTCCGGTATTTGGGAGTCTGAAAACCAACTCCTGTCACACAGGTGGAGAAAATTCAGCTCCTGGTAGGATTATTTGAAGGATCAGCTTGCTTAGCTGTATTTCTCAGTACTGACTTATCGACTGCGGGTCTCTAGAGTGGGGCTCCAGCTTTCCTGGAAGGCTGTCTACTGCTTTAACGTTATTGATCTATTATTATCAGCAACATGTTAAAAGAAGGTTAGGAAGAACACACAACTATGACATCATTTCTATTTCTGCCCTTCTATTTTTGTTTTTAAAGATTAATTTACCCTGTTTTCAGCATGTAGCCCTAGGCTTGAACACGTCTGACCTCACACAAGCCTTGTGAAATGTAAAAACAAAGAGCAAATCATCTAAAAACCATAATGACATTAAAACCAACATTTTGATAGAAATGGCATTTTCAAGAGCACATAAAGGATCTGCAAATATAAATCCTACCATAACAAGACTCATACTCCCTGTTTATTTAGACCCTGGAAAATCCCACAGTTCATAAAAACACACAAAGCCTCCCCCATGACAAATTGGATGGTTTTTTTTCCCCCAACTACCAACAAGTATTTAATGGTCTATTAAGTAAGTCTGTTTTCAGACATATTTCTAAAATACTTAAATTAAGCACTCTTCTTCTACCAGACACTGGAAAAATATCTCAAATTTGCTTCTTTTGCTATTCCATAAAAAGCAGCATTAAAGCCATGCTCAAGTCCACTATCAGATTGCAACGTAATTCTTGCAACTTTTTTTTTTTTTACATTTTTTTTTTTACTTTTAATGAGAGCAGAAGCTCTGGTGTGATTTGCTGAAATGCACTGGGACTAAAGGCTGGAATCCTCTTTCTTATGTGAGTTATGCTGACTTCCAAAATGCATACTGATTACTTTCTTGAATGCATTCTGCAATGTCATATCTTGAGTTACACGTATCATGAGAACGAGAGGACGGACTGGACGTGGAAGATCCACTGAATCCATGTTCTATGAATCCTGTTAGTTATGTTTTGAAGGGTTATCATGCTCATTATTTCTGTTTGTGTGTTCTGAGGGAAGGCAACTTTTACCAATGGGAGCAGTAAGATGAAAGGAAAAAAAAAAAAGTACTAAAAAAGAAATTATGGAGAGAATTGGCATGTATAGGACAATGTATACCTAAATACAGGACAATGTATACCTAAATTTTCACAGCAGCTTTTAAAGACATCTAAATACATTTAAAATATTTTCTTCTTTTGCTAGACTATTACAAATAGCTCCTTATACCAACCAGGCAAAAATGAGGATCCACAGATTATCATTTTTACTTTTAAAATATCAGTTATAGACTCACCTGGGGCTGAGGCCATCGCATATACTGACTGGCAAAGCTGCTCTTGATCCAAGAGGCTTCCCATTTATAGTTCTAATCTTGAAACATTTGCACTCATGTTTAAATTTCTACGCATCAAAGTCATGAGGGCATTCAGAGGGCATAGACTTACACATGGATGTCTCAGAAGGTTTTGCCAACCTGATAAAGATGTTTGTGACTACAGTCACCATGCTCGGTAACCACAGCTCTTCTAGGTTTGCACTGAAAGCCAGTCACCCTGGGTGGGGTTGGGTTTTGTATGACAGAGCAGGTGGAGCTGATCTGATAGCGAGATGGCAGCAGGTGATACTCATCGAAGGTCCCAGTGCAGCCTCTAGCTCTGTGCTCTTTGAGGGAATAAAACCAAAATCCTGCACTAAGTAAAAGCTTGGTTCTAGCAGTTTTCTTGACACCCCTGCAGCTTTAACTTGGATGGGGAGCAACGTTGCTATATGACACTAAACAGCTAAGTCTCACTGGCAATGGAAACAATATCTCTCTCTCCCTGAGCAAGCGAACACAAATCAATGGAGAGAATCTCTGCAAACTTTCTTGTCTATTCATGAGCACGCCATTCCCTGCATTCCCCAGTCTTAATGAGCTAAGTTGAGGTGTACCAGAGGCAGAAGACTATGCAACAGGGCAGTCTCCTCTTTGTTTTTAAGAAAGAGCTGACATCTGACTGCCACAAAAAAGTTGATGCTCCTGGGAGGTGCCATATGCTACCCTGTGACAGAGGATGCAGAAACACACACTATAGGAAAATAAGATACTTCTGCTTAGGATTCCTGGTGGTTCCATCTTGGGTGGCAAAATTATTGGAGCAGATAACTGATCCATTAGCAAAGCCAGCTTCCGTTCAGTGCCGGCAAGAGGAAGGATTGGGCTAGTGCCTTGGTATGGCATTTCGAGACTCCAAAATGAAAGGCACACTTGAAATGTTTGAGCAGACACAGACATTCTTGGTAGTTTCGCCCTCAGCAGAGAAGCCAAGGCTCACCAAGCCTCTTCCTTAATGAGCTTCTGACAATCTTTACTATCTAGTACATTTTCATATCGAAGGAGCAGTCAAGACCCAGTCCAGAGGTAAACTGCTGCCCGGTAGGTTTTATAATAGGGGACAGACTTACTAAAAAGCCTGGGTTATCCAAAAGCACATGGGTCAATCCACTTTTACTACCAAAGACCAAAGGAGAGGAAATTGCTGTCGACTGTAAAATGGAAAGAAACAGAGCATGGAGGTCTCTGTGAGGGCTGCAGGTGGTCAAAAACAACTGAGCCAAAATCTCTATCCAGATATCCAGGTTTCATTCCTAACTTGCTCTTGTTTGTTCTGCAGCCGTACTTTTCCAAAAGGAGCTCAGAATCCATATCAAGGGTATGACACTTAAAGAAGCAGATTTATGCATGGAGGCTGTCATGTCCACAACCAGCATGTAGGTACTTAGCCCCCACCTCCACCAAAAAAAACCCAAAACAAACCCCAAAGAGTTCACATCATGAGAACCTAAGACAGACATAGTTTGAAAGATCATTGCATTCAACCTGTGTCTAAACAAGGACATTCTTGGTAAAATCAAAAAGATGTCCTCCAAAAAAAATGGGACAATTTTTCTAATCATTAAGATGATCCTGTATGACACTAATGCACTTATGAAACCAGAAATAATAAAGGGCAACTATAGTCCAGTATTTTATCTCAAAAAATGTGAGGCAGACAGCAAAAGGGTGAGCCCTTTCTGTCTTGTTGGTTATTCTTTGAAAATCATCCCCAGAAAGAGACTGACAATTCTTAAGCATCACCAGGTAGGCGTTAGTCTTCCCGTGACATACTCTCAATACTCTAGTACCAGGCATAAATCCTCTTCCCTTGAGGAAACAACTCTGAGCACCATAAACGTATGACTTACCAAAACAAAAACTAGAAATGGTACAGTTTCAAACATTATGCCTCTTTTGCAGCTAAATTCCCAAATTCTAGCTGTTCCATTATGATCCAGCAAGCAAATGGTATCGGTCAATCCTGGACTGTACAATGTAAGGCTCCACCTAAAAATGTTTTATAGTTTTCTAAAAAAAAAAAAAAAAATAAATAATCCTACAGCTCTGAGACTCTAGCAAAATACAACCATAAAGCAGACCAAAATGCACCACGCCGACGCGTTCCGTAATGGTCTGCCTGAAGATACTCTGGGTAAGAAAGGAAACTGCAAGTTCTGCCAAGAGCAAGCGTTTGACATCAATGCAGTTACATAGAAAAAGAAAATGAGAAAACATTATTTGTTTTCATATTTCCTGAGAAAGACATTGAAGATGTTGTAACCTTGTTATTTATAGAGGGACAAAGTTTCATCCTAGAATTTGGGAGAGGAAATTATTTTCCTCTAAAGTGTGATTCAGTTTATAAGCTTAAGACAAGGTTTTATTGTGTTTTTCTATTTTGGTTAGCAGAATCATATTTCACTTGCTGTCTTCATTTTTTTTTTAGCGTTTTGCTCTTTTATCTGGCACATATTTACCAGTTCAGTGAAAAAAAAAAAAAAAAAAAAAAAAAAAAAAAATCTTCATTCTTTAACAATGAAGGTAATCACATGATGGGGAAAGGGCCCAGCAAAGCTGCAAATCTCCATCCATCCCTGGAGGCTGTCAGAGCTCAACTGTACATGGTCCCAGGCAACCTGACCCAACTTTAATATTGGGAGGGCACAGCATGAACCTGCAATCCAGGTTCTTCGTGGACACGCAGGAGTTAGCATGGACAACAACCTGCAGCAGCAGAGGAGGAAGGTGTGGCCAAAGACTTGGCACATTTCTTGGTCTTATCAGAGTAAGATAAACATTATTAGTATGAAAGTCATGCTTCTCTGGAACTTGTAAACACCCCAATTTCATGGATCTTCATTTCAGTTCCTGTATCTGGGAGATTTGCTGCCCCAGGTGACTCTCTGCAAGCTGCCTGCTTTCCAGCACTCATTAATACCATCACCTTTGCATAAAATCTGGGCAGCAATTATCCTTACGTATTTCACGCGCACAGCACGGAACAACACATCTCTGCAGTTCTGGCCTGCTGTTTTTGGCTTTTCCTTAAAATTGTCAAATAGTTATCCCAGCAAAGATGCCATGCTTGTGATCTTGTGGCAGTATCCTTCAAACTCAGACAAGCACTTGAATAACAATTTGTAATAATTAAAAAAGCTTTTTTTATGGGGTAATATAGAGATGCAGCCAAAAAATCAGTTGTCTCATGGGAGCGACGAGAATGTTTGTAACAATTCCCTACGTATGTGTGCTCTCTTTTTCCCGACATCCACACTCCCTAGAAACGCAATCAGCTGCAGAATCCTATGTACTCAAGCTTTTATTCTAC
>WHYT01017347.1:521003-543566 GCA_009806455.1 Tetrax tetrax
CATATTTACCAGTTCAGTGAAAAAAAAAAAAAACCAAACCCTAAACAATGGAATAAAATGGAATTAAACTTTAATATATTACTTATCTTCAAGCATTGAAACATCTAGAAAAATAACACTCTTCATGAAAAAAAAAAAAAAAATCTTGTTTTACCAAAATATTTAGAAAAGTAATTTCTCTGGATACTGTCTTTTAGTATATCTGTTATTCCATAAACTTTGTCAAAATATATTGTACACTGCTATTTGCAAAGTTTATTGCTTTTTAATAACATGTACTCTATGTTGGTTGGCTAGTTCAACCAGTTTACAAAACACACGGTGCATTTTTGCCAGCTAGGTTTCTAGTCTCACGAATAGTCTCCCTACTTTTTTTTTTCCAAATATTCAAGCTTTTCAGAAATTACCTTGAAGTGATTGCTTTTAAACCTGCAATAAATTTATTGCTGGTGAAGAGAAAGAAAAATTCTTCTCCCTGACCACAGTAGTGATGTCAATACTGGTATTTAAAGGAATAGAGGGCAACTAGGTAGATATAAATGAAGGTGGCACAGTTCTGACTGATTTCAAATCTAAAGGAGATAGTTTGCTAGTAACGTCCTTGAATAATTTGCTTTACTAACCTTTTGGATGTCTGGAACCCACCACAGTTGCTATTTTTTATTATGACTGGCTATGTATTGGAGATATTCTGTGAAGTGATGTGATAGAGCAACAGTGGTTACAGCGGAACAGGTGTCATAACGCTGGATCAGCTATTGCACAATGCATTAATTTGAGGGACATACGATATTTAAAATATTTTAATCAGTTTCCATGGTTGAAAAAAAAAATTCCTAGGGGCATACACTTTTATTTTCACACTATTGCACTCCAGCCCAACTCAAGATCAAGGTGCCCTTCCATAGCTACTTGGTAAAGATGTACAGAGGAGCCAGCACCTCACCTGGCTGACCGGCACCAGGGCATCACTCACAGCCAGCCCCTGAGCAAATGCATGCACATGGTCCTGTTCACCTCCTTCACGTGATAAAACCTCAAGAAAAACAAGATGACAGTCCAAGCGATATAAATTTATTTCTTGCCAATACAGGAGGTACAGAAAACCAGCAGCAGATATGCTTGGGATAAAATGTCCATGCAATTTATTTCCCTGGCTTTATAGCCTGTAAGAGACCATATACTGGAGGGGAGTGTGTGTGCAAATTGGTGGGGGACTTGGTTAGGGAAAGCTATGTCAGATCTCCTCCCTGAGGATCAGCTTCCATCCAAACAAGTCCCTCAGCAGTGAAGAGAGCAGGGTGGACTACAGGCGTTTTGTATGCCCCCAATACCTACATAAATTATATTAATGCCCCCAAAGAGTGGACAGTGACTGCACCTCTGTTCATAACTACACGTATTCGCATGAAGAAATATTTCAACATTGCAACACATGTAATGTTTCTGAATCTATTTATTTTCTTTACCTAATTTTAACACTTTTTTTTTTTTTTTAATATGAAACTAAGACTTCTTTCCCGATAACTTTCATCTCTAACTGTGTTCCTTCAGGAACTATTTATAACTCAGATCAACAGTTTATATTCCTTATTCCTTCCCTCCCTCTGGGCTGGTTCTTGCCTGTGAAGGCCTCAATACCAAAGGCAGGAAGAACAGTGAATGCCACCACAGCACAGGTCCAGCCAAAGAAGTCCAACAAGATGCTTCAAGGAAACTTGAGAGAATACAGAAAGTCTTCTTGATTAATGTCTTAGAATAGTACCTCACAGAATTGTATTTTGTGGGAGGCTGGATGCTCTAATTGTACTGAAAATTCAACCAAATATAAATGTAGGTATGAACTTGACCTAGCCCAAAACTTTTGGAATGCCAATTCTGACAGGAGAAAATATCTACAGACCAATGCTGTCATCCCTGAACATGATGTTGCAGCAGAAAAAAAAAGCCTCATCACACCTACTCCAGCCTGCATAACAATTCCCACAGTGCTCTATTGGGATCTCCCTGGACAAGAAAATATCAAGTGCTTTCTCTGCTAATCTTTCCGCTTACTAATCGGGCCTCAGGCCCTTAGAAGGGACTCAGCCTGTGACCTTTTAAACAAGATTGAAGAAGCCAAGCACCAAAATCAGCCACTTGGAGAAAAATCTGCATCTGAAATGCTATTTTTCACAGTAAAACAATTATTGGCCAGTTTGACAGAAAGGGGCACATTTTGCTCATCTTGAGGCTTTTTAGCACTTGTATCCTGTTTGGCTCCTCTCCTTATGCCCATTTATTTGGGAAATTCATGGTGCGATTCCCAGAGGTTTGGATGACGTATCGCTTACCCACTTCAATAAACAATCTGGAGTGCTGTTTAAATATGGAAACGCTTTGTAGGAGCGCAACCAAAGTGACTGGTTGGGCTGGTGCTATGCCTTAGGAAAAAGAGACGGGGGGGGATCTTCTTGTGCAGACAGCCATTTATCTTTCATTGGTCTACCCACGTCACTGGGGCACACCACACAGTTGTGAGATTTACAAATTGCAAAATATTGATTCAGTTCAGCAGATAAAAAATTCCACCCAGCAACGACCTTTTAAAACTGTGCCCTTCTGAATGGAGCCTTGTTGCTTCATCATCTGGAACCAAACGAGGTACACTGGGTGCATCCTCATGGGTCGCAGTCCTCATGGGTGCAGTGGCTGGCAGTTTAAGCTGAGATGCCAAGCTCCTGCAATCCTAAAATGCGTCATCCCCCCCCGCTGGCCTGAGGTCTGTTTTGCCCTTGAGCTGGAGTCTCTTTCTTCTGGTTTGCAGAAGGATGCTTCTTGGTTTTACCATTTAGTGACAGTTCTGTCTTCTCCTTACTTTGTAGGTACCAAAGACAAGGCTGTTTCTGCTCTGGTCCCATTGACAATAAATCTCTCAAACTTTTCAGAGTGTGTGAAATATAGCCACATACAATGTGGCAAGCCACATCTGACCAAACATTTATTCAGTTTTCTAAATCTGATCTCTTGCCTAAACTCCTGTACGAAACCACTTCCTCTTAGAAACTGGACTTGCTGTCTACAATGAGGATGTGTGAGTCCCTCTACTGAAAGAGGAGAGGGTGATTAGCTGAGAATCTTCTGAGTCCTTATATTACTGCCTCATGACCTCATCTCAAAAAATAGCTGAGATTTTTCTTGCTCGATCTTTAGAAAACCTCATCAGATCCTCTCTTACGTCAGTTAAGGAACAACCTTGTAAACAACTTCTTCCTCATAAGTCAAGTAGAAATTGGTTTTACTATAGGTAACAACTTCAGGTTGCTGGATTGCCCAAATCCTGTCACGATGGTGTAAGGAACCATTAACACAACGCTCCTCCACTCCCACAGCCACCTGCATCTTGTCTGTCTCAACAGACACTTTCTGTTGAGAACTTCCAGTCACTACTGGTAGCATAGGTGCTCTCAGAGCAGAAAAGCAGAAAACAGTGTCAAACCAACTTGCAGCTAACACCTTATGATCAAACTGCACGCCCACTGCCTGTCCACCACGTGCCCAAAAGCCACGGGACTTCTCAATTTCAAGGAACACCCACAAAAATATCTTTCCTATGACTGTAATTCCTTTACAAGCTCACCAGGGCTCTCAGTACAGTGGAACGTGGTTTCTGCTCAAACACAGGCTGTTCCTAATCTTCTCTAGACGTATCATATGGTAGCTCTGTCTAGCGTTGCAGGATACTTCAGGAGTCCTTCCTTATATGTCAGTTATCACAGTACAACTATCGCTCTGTGAGACAAAGCTCAGAACAAGGCAAATGACAATTTAGAGTATATCAAGCAAGGTACTTCCAGTAGAGATGAAAGAGTAACAGCGGCGTTTCTCTGGGATATTGCCTGCAGTGCTCATCACCCTCTATTCCAGAAACATGAACTCAAATTTACACAGATGCAAAATGACTGAGGGGGTGCTGGCAGCGATGGACGGAGAAGTTTGTCTTTCTAGAATAAAAGAACCTCAGTGTTTTAAGCTAGAACACCACCCCTTCATTGCCCTCTTTCCCTCAACTAGTTGGGTGGTCAAGAAGCCAAAGGGCAATGAAGAACAAACAAAGTGCATGTGTGACTACATTAATACTTTAAACACTCAAAGACGATCATTAGAGACGGGGCTCTGGATCAGAGGCATGAGGTTCATATCAGAGCAATGGAGGCAAAACCCAAAGTAAATAAATAAATAAAATCAAACTATTTTTATAATGGTACTTGAGAAATTTATGAATGGGACTCTGATGTGGTTGCCCGAAATAGCAAAGATTTGGACATGATGACCCAGGAGTTCCTGAAAGCAGCTGGCACGCAGGCCATGCACGCACAGGGAGTTTCCCACTATTTCCTTTCCCCTCCCGTAAGTTGGACTTTTCCCTCCGAGTTACAGGCAAATTTCAGCATTAACGCACGGCACCTTAGAATAGGACAACGATAATTAATATTCCCTCACAAACAACAATTCTACCTAGAAACCCAAATAGAAGTTTGTGAAGCCCATTGGCCAAATGCCTCTCTTCCACCATTTTCTCCTAAGAAATATTTTCTTGTATTTCCTTTCATTTTCTTGCTTTCCTCTCGGCTTTAGGCTGCATGATACACACTCTTCTTGCAAAAAGATGCGCACAACTGGATAATGTACTCCAGGTCAGGCTTTTCCAGCCCCGAGCAGAATTACTACATGATGGATTGCATACGCCAACGTGTTCCCTACAACATAAGATATTGTAGATTTATGCTTAGTTTATGACTCCTAGACCCTTTCCTGAGGAACTGCTATTTAACCAGCCGGTTATTCCTACCCAGATCGAGTGTTTTGCACTTGTCTGGTTCTCATCCCAATCCATGGGAACACATCCTTTTCCAGGAAGATAAGCAACAAGTCTGGTTTAACACTGTAAGATTTAAGTCTGCTAGTACCAGATCCAAAACTCTAACAGTTGCATAACAAAGTGCTGAAGGGTAAATACGCTCATTGGTTCAAGTTTCAAGAAATTTTTGGTGGGGCAATTTGGCATCAGCAGGCTTTATTTTAGATTTATGCTCAACTGTTCTGCCACAGCCAACCTAAAGTAGGCATAGAGGAACAGAGCTACCGTTAACTCGTTTGGGTACTTTGAGGAATTTGATAGAAATGCAAACCATATGTGCCCATCCTCAAAGAAAATCAAGCCAGTAGTTTTGAGTGACCTATCAGTAAGTAGATCTGATATCTAAAATTGTGGAATCAGGGCAAAAGTTTGTTTCTGACATAGTAAAACTCAGCTTTGTAGATAATGGATGAGATTCTTCTCGGTAAGCATGAGAGCACGCCTGATGCAAGATCAGAAAGAGAACATATGGTAACACATACACTAATTATACTGGAAAACAATCAGCCCTCCAGAACAGATAATAATGAGAAATGAACACTGAAGGAAACTTTGATGTACTTCTTAGATAACTGTGGTACTTTAGAACTGGATTGAGTTCAAACATTTAAAACATCTCGAACTGAGATCTACATTTCAGATTGAGAATGTGTTGATGCACAACCAGATTTTAAAATAAATACATGGTGGAGCAGAACACAAACACAGATCAAAACAAAAACAAAACAACCCTCTCCAGTTAAAACTCCTCTAGTCAAACAGCTTTAAAACTCCTTAACGTAAGCTAAATCCAAATGCAAAATTTTACTGAAGTCATTCTTAATAATTCAGTTTGCAGCTTGGATTGGCCGAGATGCATGTTGACTCAGTGCAATTTGAGTCACGGATACAACCCGGGTCAGGCAGCTAGCTCCTGCTCTGACCACTTGACTACAGGGCCTTCTTTATAAAGAAACTGAAAATAAATAAATAAGTACAACTAAGGGAAAGCACGTCAGTCCTGATAGAGGAAAAGACAAACCTGTGCATATTTAAGCAGGCCATTTGTTTTGCTGATGCTAAGTGAAGATCTCTCGGGCTAGACAGGTCTGGTTCATTACTGACTAACTTGTAGGACCAAGCGGAAAAGGCACTTCCAAAAACATCAGTGTTCCAGTAGTGACAAGGATGAGGAATAACAACACAAAGCAAAAGGACAGAAATTTTGAGTCATTCAAGCTTCTCTAAACATACCATTTTTCTTATACTCCCATCTAGCAGTAAAATATTTTTCTATAAAATGCTTCACCAGAAAGTCACCCGGGACAAAACTGAAAAGACATCTTAAGTTTTTCTAAGACCGCAACTGAATGAAATAAGTGAACACAAAAGCCACTACAGGGAGAAAAAAAAAATTCCAACAGCAAGAGCCATCAATCTCTCAATTTACA
Source organism: Tetrax tetrax (assembly GCA_009806455.1). Taxonomy (NCBI): domain Eukaryota; kingdom Metazoa; phylum Chordata; class Aves; order Otidiformes; family Otididae; genus Tetrax; species Tetrax tetrax. The sequence continues at coordinate 527,334 of WHYT01017347.1, forward strand.
CAACAAATAATGTCCATGTGATACTCTTCATTTTCACTGTCTGCAGCCGAGTCACAGAAAGGGGAATTTCTCACTATCATGATGTGACTTTGATGGCCTCAGGTGGTACAAAAAAAAAAAAAAAAACCAAACCCATACAATAATCTTCAATATATCACAAAAATTCTTAAAATGATATTAACAACACAATAATTTCCCCTTATGTTTTCCGTCTACATTTCCTATATTCTTAAGTTCAAAATTCCTATGAAAGCCCCAATTGGGGCCACAGAGAGCACAACTGGAACACGTCCACGAGGTCCACAAAAAATTAACATAAAGGTATGTTTTTCAAACACACTACATATAAATTACAAAACGGTGTGCGCTGTCAGGATTACCCTTCACGAACAATACGTGTCAGCGCCTACCAGACTGTCGATGAAATTTGCTGTTAAATTTAAACATTTCAGAGCACGGAGAAGAGCCCAACTTGCTTGCCCATTGCTGGGACTGGTTTTAGTTGCATTGCTGAAGGGAGACTAAGCAAGTGCATAACAGCTCCAGGGATGAGTGTAACACATGAGCAGATCCAGTCTTTTGAGGAGGACTACTCATGGGCCCTAAGTTATATGCGTGCTCTGTGAACGACAGCTTTGCAAAGTTAAGCAAATTAACCAGCAGCTCTCATTAACGCAGCCAACCTTAAGGACATCTGAAACAAGGGCATGGGGTGGGGCATCAAAGGGGAGATAGGGCGCTCTCGGTTGCAAGTATGCATGGGCTTACTGCCACCAAAACGTCCCTACATGTTTCCATCATGTTATTTTCAAAACAGCTGCTGCTCACTGGTGCTGCCGAAGTGTTTAATTACATGGAGTAAGCGTTGCAAGCCCGCTGTTGCTCCTGCCTGCACGCTGAGCCACCAAGACGGGCACCTTCTCGCCCCAGGTGACAGGATGCAGACCGTGGCAGTCACCTGCAAGGTGGGTCCTTCCCAGCACCTTGTTTTCCCCTGGAGCCCATCACAACTTGTTTACCGCTGGAGCCTATCCCTTGATCTCAGTGAAGCTTTGGTGCCTGTCTTCCAACGCAACGTTTTTGAAGCCACCCAAACAAGCAACGTATGAACTGTGAACGCATACCACCAGGAACATTGGTTTAACATGCCCTTTCCTTAAGAGGCAAAGGAATCAGATCTCATTGTCTTTTCAGGGTCCAATAGCAGCTGGTACCTAGGAAAACAGAAGTAGAAATACTTTTCTAAAGCCCTTTCCAAAACATTTGCATCTACGTGCTGGATGATGGACCATGTCCACACATCGGAGATGCTCAGAGCAGACCGGGGTTTTCGCATTTCAGAACCAGTCGGGAGTCAAACATTTTCCAGTGGAGGGACAGCCCATATTTCTTTCAATCAATTACCTGCCTACTGGAGTTGAGTGACAGCAAAGGGGAAAACACAAATATTAGGGCTTAGAAATCGTACAGTTCATAACCTCTATGGTCCAATTTCGCTATTTGAACCCATAAATCTGGTGAGACAACGTGCATTTTCCCCTCTTCCCCAACAAAGGGTTCCTACATCCCATGCTGCAATCTCCCAGGCAGCCATTCCTGCTCACACGGCAGTTCTAAGAAAAAGAAATAATATCGGAGTGCCTCCTATGTTTATAATTATAGCTTTAATAACATTCTACCCCCCTTTCTAATTTTTCTTTCAGGCTCCCTTTTTGGCCTGTTCTCAGTAACAGCTTCTCACAGATGTTTCCAAACTGTAACGCATACTTTAGTGACTATCAGTTTCACTCACTCCAGACAGATTTTTACTTGATGGTTGCCCCACCAGAAAAATAAACGCTACGAGTTATTCTCTCATAAAGCCTTATACAGAGAGTTTAAAGGATAAGCTTCTCTTCAGTGTCCTCAGAGAGGGTTCATATAGCAGGAGGTTTTAGACATCCATGTACACACCCATCCGTTTACTGTTATCTGGACTTTTTGATTGAGTTTGACATGCGTTGACTAAGGAATGACAAGATCATGGTTTTAAACGGTAAGATTATTGCATAAGTTAGAGTGGAAAGAAATAATGCTACCAAGTCAAACACCCTATGCTGCTGTAAAACATCATTAAAATACAGAAAACGCAAAGTGAAACATTTGTTCTCACAAACTTTGGTGAACTCTCGCTACAAGACACCAACCAATAAAAAGAGCTTATTAGATTCAAGAAGGGCTTTGACATGTGTTTTACAAAAACAACCTTTCAAACAAGACTTAAACCACCCAACCTGGAACTCAGATGGTTTGAACCTGAAAGAAAATTCTTCAGGGTCAAATGATCCTCTCTGTTTGGTCTAAGACTTCTTGCCCCCTTCTTGGAGGAGGCTGTGGGACATGCCTTGAGGAAGACTGTGGCTTGGGGGAGGTCCAGCCTACGGGAACATGCCATTTCCCACGGCGAATTTCTGTGCCCTTCAAACTTAGTAAGTAATTATCCAATGTATCATCTATTGATTGCACCACAGATGTATAACAAATCAGTCTGTGAATGATGGGAAGCTAGAAAAGACAGAGTTTTACCCACTTTGAAGAATTTTAAAAATAAATTCCCTTCCTCCCAGGTGCAGCCTCTCTGGATGGCCCTTACGCTCCCATGTTGGTCTCAGGAGGATTCTTATGTTTCTTCTGGTCCTGAATCCTCCATCCCAAACGAGCCAGCCCCAGAAGGCAGCAAGCCACTGCGGCCGCACAGCTGCCTGGCTCTGCCTCTGGCTCCCCGCTCCGCCCTGGTGCCCTCTGACCGTGGGAAGCGACGGGAGATGAGGGCACTCAGCACCTCTTGGGTGCTCAGCCTCGGGATATGTTCCATGCTGTGAGAGCGTAGCTGGACTCAGAGACAGCAAAGCACCAGCTGCCTGCATCAAGCATGCTCAGGCACCGGTTAAACAAATAGTTTCTTTTTTGGAGACCCCGATGTTTAAGTCTCCTTTTGATCACAAGCACTGTTCAGATAATCTATGTTTTTAGACATCTGATCCACCGCTAAGCAACCATAGGTTTGGGAGTCTGCTTAGTCGTGCCAGGGCAGGCCTGGGGCTCGCAGGGACGCGAGGGCTGTGACTGACCTCCACGCAGGAGTACTCACCAATACTCTCAAGTGCTGACCTGACCAAAGAACAACATGCATCCAGAAAGAAAAAGTAAAGAAAAAAGGAAAAAAATGCTGTATTCTTCCACATGAACCTCAGGGACAGCATGGGAGTACCATCTCTCCGCTGCAGATGGAGACCCCATAGCCCCCGAACCCCTGCCTGGCTCCGGGGGATGCATCGCGTGGCGGAGGGAGGGGAGCAGGGAGCGCATCTCCCACAGCCAAGGAACTGACACTCGGACAGCATCCAGCTGCTCTCTGCGTCCATTGCTTCCTTCCCAAATACAACCAGCTACTTGCCCCAAATCCCCAAACTTAACAAATAGCTGGGGCACTATTTTTTTTTTTTTTTATGAAAAAGGGAAAAGATCCAGAAAAAGAAAAAAAAAAAAAAGAAGAAAGAGAACAGACACAAAATTAAACAATCTACCTTAAAATAAACTCTGCGGTATTATCTGTCTCTTGTCAAAAGTTATTAGGGAATAAAAGTGACAGGCTGTCTACTAAGATACATCCCATGTCCAAGTGACGTACCTAAAACTTGTCAGAGATTTCCCTCTCTTGATGGGTCTGCTTATCCTTAGTGCCCACGCATGTTACAGTGCTGTATATTCTTGTGCAAGGAAGCACTTGATTTATTTGTTGAAAGGAAATAACACTTTTTTTTTCCCCACCTGATTTTGCTCTTCCGATGGGACAGGTCTTTGTCCATTCCTCACATAAAACAGAAAAGTCCTCAACTAAGACCGGACTCCATGTAATTATTTTTCCTTAAAAATAAAGTCAATAAAACAGGCAAATGCAAACAAAAATGGGACTGATCTATCAAAGAACTGTAAATGGATTTTCCTTCACTGCACATTCTTCACACTAAGAAATTAATACTGGTCAATATTAAAACCAGACCAATGACGTGGTGCTTTGGTGAAAGAGAGGATAAAACATCTCATGTGGATGAGTTACAAGAACGGATAAATGAGATGTTGCCTCAGTCCAGACAGCAATTAGCTTTTGGGAACTTGGTGTCGGCTTCGCTGAATGTTTCAAGTAGGGCCTCTACAGAACGTATCAAATCAGAACGGAAACACCAGACTTGGCCAACTTTGGGGGTTGTTTGAAAACTGGACTTCAACCACAGCTTTGATGTGGTCGTGGACTGGGTACATTCCCATGAAGTTTTAATTCTTATTAAAGCTGCAGAAGGGGAGTGCAAGGACACTAGGAGAGCTCAGGAGAAAAGTTCTCTCGTGGGAGCAATGTGGAAAGGGTTTTCCATGTGGTGGCAACATAGAGTACAACCAAAAACATTCAAAGAGATTAAAAAAAAAATTTGCAGTTGAATATCTGTATCTTTTTTTTTTTTTCTTATAAGAAACTTTAAATTAAAATTAAACCAAGCAAATAAAGCAGGCTACAGCTATTGCAGTAGAAAGCGTATGGATAATGGGAAGGAGAAAAGAGCAAGAGAAACACCTCACACTGAAAGGTGCACCTCGGGGGTGCAATTACACAAGAGTTTAAGTGAGTCTGAGTGCAAGTTGTGAGTCAGAAACCTATCTACACCATATCAGCTTGATAGATGGAGAGAAAGATCTTTTTTTTTTATTAATCTGCCCTTACCAAGGCAGATTAACAATTCTTTTGTTTCTTCATCTATTTGTTGTTGGGGAACATCTGAAACACTCTTTTCCATACTGTGAATACCTACTTTGATTTTCACTTAACTTAATGCACCTTGAGCGATGTGAAGTTAACCTGACAAGAGCAAAGCATTTCTCACCCAACACTGTGTCAAACCCATAGCCTAGGGTACTGGGACACTTTACCTTCCTAGACTGTTCCTCAGAGCATCCCAACACCAACACAACCTTGCTTCTCGGGACTGTATAATCCAGTTTTAAGAGTTGGTGTTGAGTCAACCAGAAGAGAAAAGTGCCTTCAGATTACATAGAAAAAACTCCAGCCTTCCCAAAAGTAGTGCAGGACGTAGCTCATGGCTGAACCCTAAGAAACCACATGGTCACAGAGGGTTTCAACTTTTAACATGGTTTAGATTAAAATCCTATCTGTCTCCACAACTTTGGTGAAATTTTTGTTTTCCGCGTCAAGGCCGAAAGCGATGAACTAAAACAAAGAACTTGACACATACGGTCTCCAGTAGACAAACAACTGACTGTTTCCATAGAAAGTTAGAGAACAGAGAAACTGAAGTAACTCTAAAAAAATTAATTCCTAAGTTTGTAATAAAGGCCACATGGTTTGCTCAAGTGAGTGCAGAACTGCAGAGGCACAACTGATTGGTTTTAACCAACCATCGCTACTAATTCAATCTGTGACTATGTGCATTTTTTCTTCCTCTCAGGACACATCCCTGTGTCTCGGTTAATGGGAACTGCAGGGCTCACCTTCTTACTTAACAGAGCACTTGGGGAATTAATTATTGAGCTCTTAATTAAATCGAACAGCGAATGAACTTACTGCGGAGTAGGAGTTCATGAGAAACACAGAGCAGAAACACCACCGGTTGGTGGTCTGGGTTGCACACAAACTTATTTTGTTGAATACAGTTCAACAAAGCAGAAAATTAATAGAAATGCCATTTAGAAGTTAGATATTACAAACACCTTTCAGGAGATTTTATCACCATTACATCAGACTCCGGATTCTGCCCTAATTTGGTAATAAACCGATATTCTGAACCCCATCTTACAAATACTGCAAATCCAAACTCCACCTTGCCTCCACTGGCCATCATTATTAGCAAACAGTGACTGGACAATAATGCTGGCTTTTTAAGTCCATGCAAGGAACAGTACTTGCAAAGGTTTTTGGATGCGAACTGAAAATCCATTGAGTTAAGAATATTTTATTGTGGAAAAGGATGTGGAAACAGAAAATAAGTTAAAATGATAAAGAGACCTGAATAGAAAACCCGTGGTTATAAATGGAACAGTTGCTGTAAGCAGACAGTTCTGTACATCCACATCTGTTCCAGTTCAAAGCAGTTCATGTGAACCAGGGGAAGAAACTATTTTTTTTTTCCTTTAGCTTCACTGCTGCAAACCTTTCTGCGTTCGGGCCAGGGCAGAGAGTAGGAAGAGCGAGAAACCACCATCGGCGTACTGGCTCAACCCCACTTTAAACAACCTGGAGCTGCCACTGACACCTCTTCTTGCCTTTCCCCATTTCCCCTCCCTGATATTAAAACACATTTAGAGGAGCGCGGCAACATTTGCAAATACTTACGGCAATTAAAGTTGTTTGTTTTTGCTAAAACCAAGGCATCTGTAGCTTCACAAAAGCTCTGTTTTTGTTCCCCTACTCACAGATAGTTTCTGTTTCACAACTGTCCCTTCTGGGGCCACTTTGATGATAACGTGGGAAAACCAGGCAGAACAGCCAAACAGGGAAATAAATTTATAAAAATAATGAGGCTGCTCCAGGACTCATTCAGGTTCCAGAGGAGCTCAGATTTCCTGCCTGTGGATAGCTGGAACACTTTCCCTACCCAGTTCGGTCTCTGCTTCTGCAATATAATCTTTTCTCCTCCTTTTGAATCTTAAAAATAATTAAAAAAAAAAAAGAGTTAAAAAAACAGCTGTGAAAAGGATGTGGTGCAAAAAAAACCAGAAAGAGCAATGGTATCAAACTTGGGAAAGGGTAAAAGCTCTCCGGTTTGCTCTGCCAGCAATACCAAACTCCAGTGGAGGGACATTCCCCTGTAAAAATCTGGTTATGAGAAATCTTCATTTTCCTACTTACATTATTTAAATGACAGCACATATCCACCCTTCACGCAATGCGTGAGATTTAAATGCTTTTTTGTTAACATTAATTTGTTCACATTGAAGTTGAAATACGTTTGCTAGGGGCCCCGGTTTTATTTGCCACCCGCAAAACCTGAAAGCTTCCCGCAACCGAGTCTCTGCAGGCAACTCTGCTATTGATGGACAACGTGCTCAAGTCAGTCAATGCAGAGTAATTGCTGGACCGAAATCAATCGCGAGCTCCCAGGAACTGCTTTGACTGGATTTTACTTTAAAGATTTACTGCCGTGACTGGTGAGATGCTGAACTCCTCAAGTACCATTAGACACGTTGCTTTGCTTCCAGAATTAAGATGGATGGCAACATCTCCACTGAATTCCAGAGCAGAATTCAGGAGAAGCTACCTGAAACTCAAAGATCCTCCACTTCAACTAAATACTTCTTAAAACCCCTTAAATAGGCGCACGGATAAAGGATCAGGACTGCATTGGGAAATACTGCTCATGTTTGGTGGAGAAAACACCATGTAAGGTGGGAAGTGTGCTGCAGGTTTCCCTTGAAAACACAGAGGTATGGAAGCCGCCGGGGCACGCGGGAGGATCTTGTGCTGACTTGCCCACTTCCCACCAAAGCCAGGGCTATTTGTACTTTTAATTGCTTTACTGGACGAGGGCCAGAGGGCACAGCAAATTGCAGGATACAGCCCCGATGAGCTATTTTGAGAGAATATACTGAAGAGAAAAAGAAAATGGAATTTTTTCATTAATTTATATTATCAAGACAACAAAGATCTTGTTTTGGAAACAAGGATCTGGCTCTTTTAACTGAAAGCTTGTTAGCAAGACACTACGAGGAGAAGGTTTAAAAATTAATTTAATTCATCTGCCATTTAGAAACTCTTAGCATTAAGAGGCTTAGATTTTATTTCTGTGCCTCTGGCATGTAACAATGTTTAAAATCTAAACAAAAACCTGTTTCTGCTCTTCCATTTGTAATGACTACACAGTCTTTGCTTTTTATTATCCAACTTCTCAGCTGTATTGTCACATAGACTTAAATGGTTAAGATTAATTAAAAATACTTTATCACAACACAGAAAAGACAAGTCATTACGGCACATGGTTGTATCCTGGAGAAGTATTATCTTCTCTCAGTTGAATCCATTTCAAGTGAACTAAAATGACAATTCATGTTTCCTGTTACCTGTCAAACCCATCAATTGATCATATTCATTCTTGCCATGTAACAAGGGTTCTGCAACAGCAAAGAGATGCAACGCGACAGGAGTTGACGGGCTCTCCCAACGGCTCGCTGAAGTTTATGAAGTCCTTTAAGATCCATGGGTAAAGAAATACTTTGCACTTCTAAAGCAGGTACAAAAGGGCCAGGACATGATTTCTGTGTTCAGCCTTTGCCTCTCAACCTGGCTTCCTACCATGTGAGCTACAGGAGGATCTCCTGCATGTCCTCGAGTACATCAGAAACAGATTCTGTTCCCATTCCAAGAGCCCAAACATTGTCGCACATCTCAGGGCACATGGAGTTAAATATTTCTAAAAGGTGACTGAATTTGAAATACAAATGTGTAGCACAGAAATAGTTGTTTCTGTTAGCCGAAGTACGTCCTCGCAATGTACTTTCGGCTGTTCTCTTGTGCCTGTTAGCCAGTCTCAGCTATCTGCCAAATGGATTATTGACAGCAACTGTAAAGATGAAATAACATTTCAAATCTGCGTCCCTGTCGATGTCAACATTAAACCCTGGAAGATTGTTCACAGACAAGTTGATGGAGCCTTGTGTAAACACAACCCTACTAGTACAGTGCTGACGCCCACATCCCCAGAAACCTTGAAATGAAAGTTACGGATTACTCAATTCACACCCTCTATACAATCAGTCATGCCGATAAAACCAACCTGGAATATGTTGACACCCACTTTTCATTATTCCATTTGTTAGCCAGTCTGCTTCTCCCACAGGACACAAAGTCAGTCCTGTCAGCTGTACCTCAATACACAGGTGTGTGCACACAGCTCCAGACAGCACGAATTCGCACTGTCCCGTCTACCTTACCACATGTCTTTCCTGTTTAACATACATTATACCATACAGATGTGCTGCTTCGCCACAAAGAGAGATACTCCCAAGATGTGTTCAGGAATGAAAATGATGCTCAGCATGTTTTAGATCAAATTACTTCATATTCCTAATGAGTAAATAAAATTATAGCAAGTTCTCCTACCGTTAAATTTTAGCAGGTGATCACCACAGGAAGGAGACCATTTCTTAAAACTCCCAATAACATTAATTTCTTTTCAGATCTGTTTGACTCAAGTTTATGATTGGTTTGGGGCACTCTATCAGCAGTGTGATGAACTGACTATATGCCCCGGGAAACTAAATTTGTTAATGTTGCTTGAGTTCATTAAATGAAAGTAACTGTTGCTTTGGATGTTGGTCTGATCAACCTTAGGGGTAGTGCAAGAGGAATAATTAACTGGTATCTCATTCGGGTTTTACTTTAGTGATAAACTTGCCTTAAAAATCCACTCTATTTTTTAATTTATTTTTTAACTCTTTGCACAGAGCTGCAAGGTCTTGCCACCTTGGAAGAAGAGGCAGAAAGCCACAGCAGGCAGCCTTTCAGCTCCATGCTGCCTATTTCACGTGCGAGACCTCTGAGGCACAACCCCAGAGCCAACCCCTTCCCTCCACAAACCCCAGGCTGCAACTCCGACACCTGGCTGAAAACCTGGAAAAAGCCTGGCTCCACATCCTTGCTTTGTGACTCAGGCTCGTTTCTGTTTATACTCTTGTGAGCTGAAGAATGACGATGACTAGTAGCTATATAGATAAATAAAGTATATTAAGTCACAGGAAGTAAAAAGGGAAAGCCATTAATTTATTTTTAGAAACCTGTTCTTGCCATTCATCAGAAAAAAGAACATGCAAAAGTATGCGGCAAGATACAAGCATCTGGATGAGGTTTGCTGACCACATACCAACATTCAGACTACACACAGAGAACCATTTTCCTTCTTTAGACCAGTCTCAGATTCCATGCCAGGAACACAGAATACAGATAATAATGTAGTAGTTTCCACTAAAGATCCTCGGGAAAGGGTGCTTTCACCACACACGCTACGGCGGCTTTGACCTCGTCTGCTCTGTCCTATCCTTCCAGTGGTCCTACAGCTGATACCTCCCTTTGGATGCATGGTGGCACCAGCCGGTACATCCCAAACTGTTGTATGCACACCTTCCATCAACAGTGTCTGAGACACAAAAGAAAAGGTCTAAAGGTCCGGAGCAGCTTCTCCATACAAGTTGACCATGCCAACGCTAATGAAAAGCAAATAGGGGATTTAATACAGAGCTGGATGCTCAACTCCCAAAAACACAGCAGCAAATGCAGTACACCCACACAACCCTTCTTCTTCCTCCTCTTGCTGCGTTGCCAAAATACCATGCATGCATCAGTAGAAAACCTTTTCAGGACAATAGCGTTGCAACACACTGTGATGAATTTAACGGTATTCGCATAAAAGCTTCCATCTTCTGCAGTCTGCAGTAGATTTCTTCTGGGCAATCATACCACAAGCATAAAGTCATACCATATTTTGAATCTTCGCCTGCCAAAATCCGGGCAGAATCACAAAGCACGTTCATTGACATGTCTTGCGGTCCATCGCCGGCCAAGATGCTATAGTACAAATGATCAGAAATACAGAATAGGCTTTCCTTTGACTGTTACTGCTGTGCTGGACATGTTTCTGCCACCTTCCTTGCTTCAAAGCAGTGAAAGTCAAGCTTGGAGGGATGCTTAGCCCTGAAACTTCCACCTTGGCTCTTGTTCCTTGTCTTAAGAACAATTCTAAAACTCCCACGATATCATATTAAAAAGAACAGTTTTAAAATGTATTCAGAGGACTCTGTGTTCATTACTTTTACCTCTATGATGTCACTGAAGTCAGTATCTGCTCACTTTTCCTATTCACGTTTTAAAAACGTGTCCTGAATCTGCACTGGAAATGTAATTTAGTTGCCAACCTTTTCCCTTTTTTACTGAGTGCTGTGAAATGTGTTTCTCTCTCCCCGGACAAAACTTTTCTTGGTGAACCTTACTTATCAGCACACAGATCCCTACTGCCTATTCCAAGTTTGTTCTGCAAGCAGGACATCAGCTGACGTCAATGAAGATGTACAAGAGGCAACAAATATTTGCAATGTGTTTAGAAAACAAAGGTTATTTTCTCATTTTAGTACATACTCATCAAATTTCTCCCTGCGTGAGATACAAACGGAGGGAGAGGTCAGACAGCAGGACCATGAGCCAGGAATACATAACTTGTAATCACTGATGTCATGATATAAATTAAATAATTTATAAGAGGTAAAATGAGCAGTTAATGCCTGTGAACCTCTTAGGCTTTTCGTAACAGATTTCAGATTTTAAAACTCCCTCAGAGCGCTTACAGTTGCGTGCAAAAAGTCATAGGTGTGTGTGTCAGTTTAGAAAAAAAGAAAATAAGGTTCTGTTTTTCAGAGCTGCGGTCTGAAAGGACGTTTCAGTGATGATGTATATTATTAATGCACCACTTGTAAGAGTAAGAATGTACATCCAGGTCCTAGCACAGATACAGTGCTGCCAAGGATAAATCAGATATGCAGATAAGGTAAGCAAGCAGAGATACGGAGGAGGAATGGCATTGGATCTAGCGGTACTGCTATCTTTTTAATCAGCCCAAGTCTGGAAATAGTTGCGGTAACGGCTGGAAGGACAGGCTGCCAGGGGAAGGTTCAAAGATGTGAACTGTGAGAGCCTGGAGAAGAGAGAAAACGCTGGCATGTGGGCCAGCCGCAGAGGAGAGGCGACGCCGCGCTGGGGACAAAGCACTGGAAGCAACAAAGCCAGCCGAAACGGCAGAACACGCGGCGCGGCACAAAGGGAGGGAACAAACGAGAAGCGAGGACGTACGCAGGGCGACGGGTCAGCTCTCTGCAGATGAAGGCTGAGGGATGCGGGGAGGTGAGGGGGCAGGGAAAAGGGCCGGCCCTCCCGCCAGGATGCAGTACTACTTTCAGAAATAGAGGGATGAGGGATAGAAATCAAAGGCTAAACCAAATAAATAAAAATCTCTTTCCCTTGGGGGCATGCGGGCTAGCCTGTGAAGCAACGGTGGTGACTAATGCAGCCCAGCACGAGGAGCTTTGCTTCCTGCGCATTGAGAGCCTCCCAAGCAAGGCGGCCGCTGCGGTCGTTTCTAAAAAGCCTATATATACACCATAAATTACCCCGCAGCGACAACGGAGACACCACTATCCTTCTGCTCTTCAGAGTACAGGAAAAAAAAAAGTTGTGCACTGTTACTCACGTTACTCCGTTACGTTACTCAGGTCTAACGGTTGGCACGGGACGACTTAGCACCACTGAAAATAACGGGGCGCTAGGGTCCTGGCAAGGCACGCAGCTCCTGAAAACTTGCCATTTGTAAAACCCCCTCTTGGGGTTCGCACCTACGACAGAACCGCGCACCCTGCCATCGCCTCCAGTTTGGCAGCGAACGCGGGTGAGGTCGGGAAGGCGAGTGCCATACCAGCACACATTGTCCCAGGATAAACTGCTTTTGTAGTCTCTGAAAGTAAGCAGGACTATTTCACGCCACTATCGCTTATTTGGCTTGGACAATAAAATACGAGGATGTGTGCAGAATTACTGTTTCAGAATCCCTGAAAATGCCTGTAGGAAATAAAAGCAGTGGTGGTTTCTGTTCATGGAGTTCGTCAGTCTAATGGTTTACCTGTACAGGGACCCAAGAGCTCTGTATGTAAAGACCGTTGGATAGTTTAAGTGCTTCAAACTCCCCATCATCTTGCCGAAGGATGGTGCCAAGGACTTCGGACAGGGCCCCCTCTGGAGCCTGCTGGGCGTCTTTGGCTTGCACAGATCTCCTGCCTGGCCTGACCGCCCGGTGCAGCAAAGGAAGATGCAGCAGAGGATTTGACGGTGCAGTGCAAAGATTTACGAGTACCTTGATACTACAGAGCGGGATATGGAGCTCTGTGCAGAGACTAAGGGATCTCTTTCCCAAGAAGTCACAAACCTTGCTGTACGGTGTGATACAGCTGTATCTTTAGCGCGATGCTCTCAGTGAGAACAGCTTTTCCCTCCTTTGCCTCCAGGAGACATCCCTGGTGAGGAGGGTGTCAGAGGGTGACCCACCGAGGGCCCGGCTCCGTAAGTTGCCAAGCACGCTGCGAGTGCTAAGCATCCTCACCAAAGCTGGGGGTAGATGAGCAAATTTAGCACTCGTCAGCCTTTCACACAGTAAAGTCCTGAAGTTTGTCACGCCTGTTACAGCCCCTTCCTTTCCTCCTTCTCCCCCAAGTGATTCTAATTTAAAGCCAGCTTTATTTTCCGACCACAGCATGTCCCCAAGCATTTCCTTTTCTCAAAATCGCCAGAATCCAAAGGGTGTAATTAAAGCCGAAAGGGACATTTTTCCCTTCCCGATGCCAACAAATACTGCTGCTTCCCAGGGTTACTCTCCTGCCTTCTGTTTTGGCATGCTACTTTCACCCCATATTTCATGTCATGCCCGTACAACCGCAGCGCTCCACGTACCTTACCGGCGCATCCACCGTGTCCGACTCCGCAATGCCCCGTTTCCCACCACCTCAGCGCTCTGCGAGAGCTCTCAGCGACCACCACACTGCCCTGCTTGCTCGTGGTCCCATCCAGGACCGGGCCCACTTCCCACAGGTATTCGGCGGACCGAGGCACGAGCCTGCAGCCCAGCACACCGTCAAAGCTGCGGCTTCGACTGCGTACGTGCTCATCCCCAGAAATTAATAAGTTATTACTTATTAATTACTTAATACAAATTAAAATATTAAGTTAATGATGTGCATGACTGCAAGTTACAGAGCTGGAAAAAAGTCCTAATTAAATCAATGCAGTTAGTAGTCCCTTGTCATCGCTGATTAATTATTAGCTTAATACGCTTCATCATTTTCGCTGTTAATGGAAATAGCTGCCGCGCTACCATGGGAAGCAGGGTAGTACATATGAGAAACCTATGGAGCCGTGCTGGAAGTCCCAGCTCCGATTAAACAACGTCTTCCAGAGAAAAAGGGGAAAACATTTCACTTTCTGGGGTGATAGTCTGACAACATTTAAGTCGGTGACAAAAAAACTCTTGCAATTTTCAAAGGGGTCAGATGTTTGCTCGGGGAATTTTTGATTGCTGAAATCTAAAGGGTAAAGATTTGACCCCTAATCCTGCGCTGAGTCCTGAGCACTTGCCCCAGTGCCTCTAAGCCTTTCTCTGAAGTGACAGGATATCATTCCAGTCCTTTCAGAAGCCAACACACCAGTACCTTTCCCCAGAGGCCACCCCAATTCTGACCCTCGCCCCATCTTCATTAGATGCACTTGTCACCCCAGAACATAAGGAATTGGCATAAAATAAGCTGACATCCATCAGCTGCTATGCCTGGGTCCTTAGCTGAGGACACCAGTCCTTTATCACCACCAAAAGAGCCAAAAATAATGTACTGGGGTCACTTTTTTCCTTGCCAGTAAAAAGTGAAACAGTACTTTGGATGTAGGTAGCCGACAATATTTACCCAGAGCTAAGGCGAGTACAAACTCCACTTCATTTTCCGGTGTTCTATCACCCTCCCACTGACCCCAACTTTTCTCTAACTCCTTGTAACAAGGAGGAAGTTTCCTTAGCTGTCTCTCTGCAGATGGATTTTTTTTTTGAGTATAAAGACCATGGAGAAACATCAAGGATGAGTCTCCACATGTCTCTCCAGCAATAATGCAAAAGTTACCACAGAACCGGATTTGTGCTGCAATACATGGATCTGCTATGTAATTAGACAGGAGTTTCATCTTATAAACATCTTTTACAAACAAGCTCTTTTGGATAGGTTATCAATCGAAATACAAACACGCTCTTCCGGGAACAAAACTGCTCCTTGAACTCATTAATTAAGCCAGCAAACAGTGTTAACGCTGCTAATGGGTGATTCAGTAAATTAAATAGAGAACATCACTGTAAAATATTATGTAAAGTTTCTCCACGATAAAGAGCCACTCAAACAATTCCTCAGGACTCCCACCCTATCGCTGTGATTACCCCATGACAAATTGCCACCTGCCCCATGAGTAATGGTAGAGCTTTCTAGTCCCATTTTATCGATTAGTCCTCTTACTGGTTTCTCTGTTCATGTACTGTGATAAGACTTCAGCTTCCCATGCTTTACTTCCCATGCTTTACTTGCTTTCCAGTTCAGTTTTGCGAAGTTCAAGCTCTTTCTTATTTTAAGAAATAAATTAACGGGGGACAATCAGTGGCATATAGGAACTCCGTCCCCCAATATTTAGCTCTAAAGCCCAGCTTGTTTGTGTCAGACGTTAAAGAAAAAGTTTTCTTTCCATTCTGAGCACTCAAGCTAGCCTACGGTTTGATGAGCGTGCAGCGTTTCTTTTAGAAACAGGCTGAACTCCAGTGAAATATTTGCCCATTTAATGAGTAGACTCTAGGATAACGGTTTTCATGGGAATCCAGAAAGAGGGAATAAAGAAAAGGGCTCCCCGCGCTATTCTTAGCTGCAAACAGTTAGATTTGGAATTTTGATTGTAAAGCCTGGAATTTATAAATGGTGCCATGCTAAATTTACTTCATTTGTATACAATTCTGCTGGATAATCAAGCGTGTTCCAGTATGTTCCTGGTTAGCATCTCAGTTCGAGTTTTATTGTCCCTAAACTGGTAGAAAAATGCCTTCAGTAAATAGTCCATGTAAAATTTGTGCTCCAACGCGTGTGCGTGAAGGTTTTATATACACAGCGTGCGTGAAGATTTTATATAAACGCATATGTGGGTGCACATGCATGCACACAGACACCGCGCTGTGATTTATTTCTAGAGGGAAGCCAAGGAAATTCCCACCCCCTACCATTTAAACGATCTGCTCTTTGGCTCCAAGCATTCTGTAACTTCTCAGCCAAGGAATGTATTTTCCCCTTCCAATATATATAATTTATTTTGCTGCACACATTAGTTAATGATGCAGAGATACATGATTTAGCCAGTTCTGTAAAAGCCTTACTGACAGACCCATTTCATTTTCTAAGACTTTTCTTTTTTTTTTTTTTGCTCATCGTCCGCGGCACAGCGTGAATTAACAGCAATCATCAACTTAAGGAATTATCCCATATACTTTGTACGCCAGCAGTTTTTCATAATTAGATTGGCTTCCCGGCGCTAGACAAGCTTTTAATTGCTATATTAATGTAGGTAAAGAGGACTCCACACTG